>QGMG01000063.1:0-65917 GCA_007825325.1 Lachnellula cervina | reverse complement strand
GCAAGGCATAGCGGCATAGGGCGTAGCGGCGTAGGGCGTAGTAGCATAGAGCAATAATATTACTAGAGTATTATAACTTTTATATATAAATTTTTTTTTTTCTATGTGTATTACTCTAATACTTATTTATTTAATTGTTTATTGTTTATAATAGTTAAGAGCTATTTAAAATATTGTTTATACTTGATTAAAATCGTAAATCTAAAATCTAAAATCCTAGGGCGCAGCGGCGCAGGGCGCAGGGCGATGATGTTGCCTATGTGTAGGTTTCGCCAACCATAGTTGCCACGGATCACGGTGCTCTTTGTTGAGTCTCTGAAGACTAGTGAATAAACGCTTTATATATCATCCAGGCACATACTCGGCTGACAATACTTGGTTTGCGAATTCTGGCTCTACAGTACGCTAATCTTGGCTTTTTGCTTTCCTATTGGTTATAGGTATATATACGACGAGGCTATAGGAAGGAAGGCAGGAAGGGAGGAAGGAATGCTTTTCATCAGATAATAATGTGGAATCTCCGTCCCACGAATCTGCTCTTTCTTTAGCACCAATTACTTACTACTCTAGATGCCTGCTATACAAGAAATTCGAAAATTTGCAATGGGGTTTGATACAGGGCTGCGGATTAAATTGAATAAGTTCTATTTCACCCTGGGGGCAAAGAAATCTACTTAATATTAACAAAACAATTCTTAAGTCGGGAAGAAGTTTCTTTGTTAAGCATTCCTTTCAACTTTCAACCTCTTTTGAAAATACTCCCAAGTTAGCTTCACCGGAAAGATCATGACACTTATAGCATGGCCTAAAAGACTATTTGCAAAAAACTAAAAGTCTACTCCAGAAACTTAAAAGCTACCAGCTAGCTACATGCATAGGGTATCAATGGACAGATAAAACTCATCGAATTATTCATTATGCAGACCACATATCCCCATTACTCATCATTTTCTCATATCCATTGTGTCCATCGCATCCATCATACCCAAACCCGTATGCAGTCATTCTCCCTATCCATTATCCAACCCCAGCTACGCAATTTGAGATCCCCGTACCCTTCCCTACGTGAACAAGTTGGGAAACAGAGTGCCCCGCGCCGCGTCGTCGCGTAGCTTTTTCGCCTTGCTGGTCTTTTTCGTGGACTTGGCCCTGGCCTTGTGCTTGGTGACTTTTGTATTCGTGTTCGTGTTCGTGTTCTTGGAGATTCGGCCGCTTCGGGTGCGGTTGATTGTGGAGCTCGTGCCTTTGGAGGAGTTGGACGGAAGGGCTGTGGACTTCGAAGATGTAGGCTTGGAGGTTGTCGGTTTCGGGGCGCTAGGCTTGGGAGTGCTGGTCTCGGGAGTGCTGGTCTTGAGTGTGCTAGCCTTGGAAGTATTGGCCTTGGAAGTGTTGGGCTGAGAGGTACTCGGCCTGCTATCAGGGAGCGGTGTTCTTCCGGACTTGCTCTTCGTGCTTACAGGCTTAGGGGTATTTTGGACACTCTTCGCGATGTCATTCTGCGGCTTGTTTTTTGTAGCGGCAGGCTGATTAGCCTTTTGGGAAATCCTTGCGGCAGCATTTTGCTGCATGTATTTTAATGTTTTATAGGATCCCTTTGTAGATACCGGACCATAACTGGCCAAACAAGTTAGCTAGCTTTCAATGAAGTGTGTTTTGAAATGGATGAGGCTTGATCGGTTGTCGGAGGATAGTAAGCTACTCAGCATTATATGTCTGGAAACTTCATTTTAGAGAACAAAGACTGCCCGAGTAAAGAAATGCGAGTGTGCTGGTATAGGGATAAAGAAAGATGGAAGCGCCAGCAACATACAACTTTTCCCTAATCCTCGCATCGGACTCCTGTCTCATCCGAACCTGCATCTCCACGCTCGCGTTTTTGAAGGCATCTGATTTCTTGATTTTGTGGAATGCCGTAGAGTATCGAGTGAGCAGTGCTCTGTGCTTGGCGAATTCCGCCTTGGTCATGTCACTGTAGTGGCAGAAAGATTAGCTTGATATTAGGTATGAAGTTGCTTGACTTACGAAGCATTCGCTGCCTTGCGCTTCTTGCCTTTGCCGTGCTTGGTGACGGCAGCAGCGAGGTATCTGGGGAACAGTAAGTTAGAATCATGGAGGCTCTGGAATAGATAAGCAACGTACGCGGGAGAGCTGTCTTCCTTTGAGCTCGAGTGCGGAGCAGGACTTTCTTCCATCGAGCGCGAGTGCCGAGTAGGGTTTTCTGCCGCAGAGCTCGAGGACGGGGCAGGGCTTTCTTCCTTCGAAGGCGAAGCCGCCCAGGAGGATGTCGCCTTCCTGACGTTTCCCATGGTGGACTGGTTGCTGTCAGGCTTTGGCTGGCTTCGAGATGTTGTGCGGCTAGCGACTCACTGACTGTACTTGGGTGCTGCTTGAAGAGCGGAAAGACACGGCACTATTATGTGATGGTGGTTAGCTTTGGCTTTTGGTGGAGGGCTGGAAGTGCAAAAGAGGATGCATTACCTTGTTGATAAGGTCCAAGAACGGTTCGGGGTAGTTGTATTGCAGTGTAAGAAGCTTCAGTTGCTTCCAAGTCGTGTTGAGGAGTCAAGAGTCTTCGAAGGAGGGTTTTCAGGACCGTCTTTTATAGTACTTGCCAACCAACAGAGAAGCGCAGAGGCATAACCTCGGCTGAAGTCGTTCAGGCAGGATCTCATCTGTAATGTGAATGAAAGTAAGGAGGTTGCGCGCGGCCAAAGCAAGATCTCATTCTAATTGTGAATTAAAGGCATAGCGCTTAATATGGACAGATCCAGACCTTTCCTTACAGCGACTTCTAAGCACTTGATCTTTCTTGTGTATTCTGCCAGACGGATGAGACAACTATAGATATTGGCAGGAACTTGGTTGCTACTTTTTGCGTAAGTGAATAGAAAGCCTCGACGCGCGACGCGGGGGCGCGAAACATATATTCCTTTCATGCAACTCTGACCTAAACTATCAGCTCAAATATACTATGGACCAGATTATGCTCGCTGTGATATTTATCTTCTTTGGTGGTCTTTGAAAATGTTAACTCTTTATGAGGCGTTTCTTTGTCACAGTATGCTTAGTCCAGCCCTGGAAATAATAGCCGCACATAACTCAACGCATTTCATTATTATACCTATATATGACTTTTATCTTTCCTCTATAAGGTCAAAGCCTCTCTCTCGCACTCTACTATTATAGCAACCTCAAAAATCAAAGCATCTCAAAGCTAAAAACTATAGCGTCTCGTGGCGCCAAATATCCGCCAGATTATAGAAAATAATCCTTATATATAAACTAGCGCCCGGTCCATGGGCTGTGTTAGCTGAAAAGCGACCTGCAGCAAAAGATCTCAATGGCCGAATCAGGTAAGTAATAAGTAGGCAAGCCTTGAGTCTCAAGCCAAATTGAATGTGCTATCGTCCTTTGAAAAGTGCGACTTGCAACAAAAGATGATCAATCAGGCGACGTCACTGCCCAAGGAATTTCTCGAGGCCTTTATGCTCTAGGTACAAGTGAGACATAGCAGTAGGTAAGCGGCGCAGCCAAAATTTCGACTTAAAGGACGATGAGCTATACTGAAAAGCCACGTCTTTGCCTGCCGCTTAGTACTTTTTTAAGCTATTACGCTCCGCTCCCAATCACTTAGAAACAGTAGCACATTTACAACCAGTTAGTGCAGTTACATATACTATCAATAAGCTTCCAAAGCCTCTCTATCTTGTTTTGCTATTTGTGTAAGCCTTGTGCATACTTCTCTGCTACTTGATCAGCATTACTGCTTCCTATCTACATTTGATATCCTTCTATCAAAACGCTGGTTACTCTTAGCACTAAGATAATATCTAAACCTGAAGCTCTACAAATACGCCATTCTAATACTTTAAACACGGCGCTGAGAAGCATCCGAGCTAAGAATCTCAGGGGCTCGCCTAAGTCAGGGGTACTGATGGCCCAACGGAGCACGTGGGTCACACGTTGATCTAGTGTCAGCGAGACTAAGAAGCTTATTTTCACTACTTATTATGTTTCTGCTCGACGCGGGTCTTTGTAATTATACTAGTGCCTAAGTCCGATTAATTTATACATCCGAATGCGTCGATGAATGCACCTGCCAAGCAGAAATGCTTATTTTTTCTGTATTATAGAATAGCAATGTCCTCTCTTCGCTCGTTGGAATTAATGCATTTATGAGCGGAATAGTAATACTACAAGTGATAACAAGAGTAAATACTATCGTTAAAGAGTAAGTATACGCTTCAGCCGAAAATGGGAAGTTCGGGCTTCTGGTTACCACTGTGGCTATTACATCGAGGCGAGGCTTGAGCCACAACTTCTCCAAGTCCATCGTTGGTCGCATAAGCAGCTTGAGTCTCCATCTGCTGCATGCCCCAAGATCCGTCATGAATGCTTGAAATTACATAAAAGTTGGTGCTGCCTTTGATTTCGCTTCTCAAATATCTATCTCGTCCTCATCTTCGCATGCAGTAGTTTGCACTCCCCAATATGTCCTCTCCCCGTCTCTGAATGCGATCGCGAAGCATAAAGCTGTTGGGAAGCATGAGCTTGCATATTCAAGTCGGGCACGTATGAAAAGCGGCTCAAAATCGCAAATTATTTTCATTGTTTCAATCGTTCCGACTTGTACCGCTCGCAGACATTCATTCAAAGTAGCTTAGATAACATTCGTAGACAAAGAAACGCTACATGGTCGTCGCCTGTAAAGCTCTATTGGATCCCTCGGTACTGTGGTTGGTCGCTGTTGGTCCGTTGGTAAGGCAAAACGTGCTCGCATCCAGAAATTGCGATGTTGGTATTGACTGTATCAAGCAGGTCATGAAACTTCGCCAAGATCGACCTTCTTGAAGAGTAAGCAGGCTCTTGCCTTTCGAGTCTTCATGTAGAAATTGCTGTCATGTGCTCATACAGCCTCGAACCCTTCCGAAATATTTTTACACGAATAAATACTGAGGCGTGGTATGATATGTAGGTAGAACAAGAGTTGTTGTTGGTTATCGCTCGTACTGTATAGAGGGCCGTTACTTGCACTGTGGGCGCAGGAAATGTTATAGAGGCAGAGCAGTTAAATGATGGAAGGATAGGGCACCGTTAGGTGTTGGTGATTGAATAGAGGTTTAAATGTAATGGTTTCCCCAGATAAGTTCAACCGTGAAGTTCCCTAGACAATCGGGGGATCACTCACGAACAACTTCCCTGTTGGTAGCGCCTGCCTGGTCAAGCGAGAGAATCGGAAGGGCTGGGGGTGAAATATTGGCTGTTGGGTTCATACCACTGTACTAGCTCACTCGCTCTTTTATCAACAAGCAATTTATGGGACCGAGAAGCGAGGATCCGATGGACTGAATGTTTTTCTTCTGGCCAGGTCTAGAATCCAAGCTTCCTAGCCTTGTTCATCCCATCCTCGGTATTCTAAAACATACGAAAGAACCACACCATAAACGACTGATATCTGGAGACTTTTGGCCTTCCATATAGCTCGCGATTTGGAATACTCTAACGGTGTTGAGAGTCTTGATTGGTTGCAACTCTTGGCATGGCTAGGACGGTGAGTGCCAAGCCTAAGAAGCAATATATACTTTAGGTACGACTCGCACATTCTGCACCAGCTGGGTGCAGACAGGGTCCGTTTTACGAGAATTTCCTGAAGTTGTGCAACCCCAAACAGCTAACCCACCATCCACACCGGTGAAACCCTCGGTCTTTCCCCCCGAATACAGCCAAGGCTGCATAGTTGGAATGCCACTGGGACGGCTCGATATTGCATCAGGAGGTCTAGGCGAATTCGATCTCAAAATATACGCCCACCACGATTTCCACGAATGAACGAATGAACGAGGCTCCCATAAAAAATCGTGCTTCCGTCTTGCATGACCCGAAACCAATAGGGCGATGATAGAGATAAGAACAATGTAATGTAAGAACAAAGTAAAGGTTCTAGAAACATCTAGCTGCGTTCTTGGAAACGAATCGAGATATGCTATCGAGAAGACTTTGAGTCGTTTTGATATCACGTGGTACTCCGTATTCTCTTTTCTTGATCCATCTAGACGTGGGGTTTGTGGGAAAGGGGAGGGGCCCGCCCCGGACCTAGTGGACGGCACGTCCCACAATCATCAGCATCAGCCTAGATAACAAACCATACGTACATCATTAATCAGTACATCGTAGTCTCGCTTTTTCTTGCAAGCGGCCACGACATATAATCTTCCGAGCGCGAGGGGAACGCAAGTGCACAAGAACACAAGCTGAGGTTCAATGAAACATGGTTGAAAGATGGCTGCCACCAGCCTTGGGAATGCGAATTCTCCTATAGGCTCGACATGACAATGATAGCACGGAGTACTTTTGGGATTCTTTCTTGGGAGTTCTTGGGAGTTCTTGGGATTATTAGCCAGCATGGCAACCTTCTCTCGGCAGCCCCGGTGATCCCCGCTGGATAAGAAAGTGCGTGCGATCGTGCGCGCGTGCTGCAATATCCACTACCTATGGTTATTGTCTGCCGATACAGGGTCTCAATCCCTATCGCTAAAGAAAGAAGGTTATACTGTAACCCGCAATCTTCTTAGTATAGAGTAGAGGTCTGGGCTTGCAACTTTGATTTGTACCCGTTGAATCTAGCCATTCCCTGTCTATACCTTGACCTTGGTACCCCTGCCCCAACATGCAACCTCACGGGCATTTACAGTAAGTATAGAGTACCCCCCCTGGCCTTTGCTTATCGTAGACTCGACGCTACTATACTTGATTAGCCTATCAGCGGGCGAAATTGGTCAGCTTTGCGAGACAGGCATATCATATGTTGTGTACCACCATAGATCTGAAAACCTGTGCTGCAAATCACAGCACGCAGAACTTAGTATTGTTTGTTAGCATCCCCTAACCTCCCAGATAAGGGCATTACTGTTTCTCGGGTCAGCCTCTTGGCATATAGTTACCTTCCATTTAAAGATATTCACTTCCATCTAGTCGAATCGAATTCTCCAATGGCCGTTGTATTGGGCTTTCCGAGACAGCGCACCGCACCTCGAGCTGCAGGTGGTCCAGAGACTTCATCCTATCCTTGTACCCCGCGCCATGTGTGAATTCATCCAGCTTCTTATCTGGGAGTAGGTCCGAGATTGATTATCCCAGGTAGCAAACTCTCTTGGTGAATTGGATAAAGTGACCGGGCCAGACAGATGTGAATCTGTCAGGCATGGATCTATGTATTTGCATAGAAATAGCACACACCCCCCTCTCTTGATCCGTTCTTGACTCTCAGCCCGGTCTTCCTACATTTTCCACTGAGAGTGTTCACATCAGCAACGATGAGTGAGATTTCCAGCCATGTCTCTCTCTCTGAAGCCCGCTAATGGCATGCGTAGCACAGGAAAACAGAACGCTGGATGCCCAGTACATCGTGGGCAACGATCTCACCCTTAATCTCGACAATAAAGGATCAGTGGTTCTTGCGGGCAGCGAGATCCCCACGGTCGGCGAGTTGCACAACAGCCCCACCGAAGAAGAGCGAAGGACCCTTCGACGAGTTGCCGGGAAGCTTCCCACTATCGCCTACCTGATTTGTGCGGTAGAGTTTGCCGAGAGGGCCTCTTATTATGGAGTGCAGCCACTTTTTGCCAACTACGTGAACCGACCGTTGCCCGCACATGGAAATGGATGGGGAGCCCCCCAGCGAAATTCGGAGAATACTGCTGGAGCGTTGGGAATGGGTACAGTGAAATCAACTGCCGTATCACAATCTTTCTCCATGCTTGCATATGCCCTTCCTGTATTCGCCGGCTATATTTCCGATACCAGGACTGGGCGCTTCAAGATGATTTGTGCTGGCGTTGGCGTGTGCGGTCTGGCCCATGTGCTTAGTACGTATAAATCATTTTCCAATCATACCTAAGCAACGCATTCTGACATACATCGTCTAGTGATGGCATCGGGCGCGAAGGCTCTTCTCGCTAATGGTAATGCGAAGATTCCGTTCTTTATCAGTATATACATCTTAGCAATTGGCGCTGGTAGGTCCTCTCTCAGAACATGTCAGCGTTGAGCTAATGGAAACCAGCCATGTTCAAGCCTAATATCTCTCCCACCCTTCTGGATCAAATGAGGAGCACAAAACTCGAGACTAAAACCTTGAAGACTGGCGAAAAAGTCATCGTTGATCCTGAGGCCACAACTGAGAGAGTCATGCTTTGGTTTTATCTTCTAATCAACGTCGGAGGGTTCATGAATGTTCCCACTTCATATACCGCCAAATACGTCGGGTGGTGGCTTAGTTTCGGGATACCCTTGATCCTGTACCTTCCACTCCCATTCTTGCTTTGGTTCCTCAAAAAGAAGCTCATTCTCTATCCCCCAGGTGGAAGTGATCTCGGCAACGTTGTGCGCATTCTTGGAATTTGCTTCAAGCGTGGTGGTTGGAAATCAATTGGCCGTGGTGGCTTCTTCGATCCCGCCCGACCTTCAGTAATTGCCACGTCCGGCTCTCCAATCGACGTCCCATGGAACGACGCCTTTGTCGGTAAGTTAGCTCCACCTCGTTCTCCAACTCACCCGGAGCGTACGAATCGACGAAGAAAGGCAAACTAATGTCTTATTATTTCACAGATGATGTCCGTCGAGCATTCCAAGCTACTGGGATCTTCATATTCTTCCCCATCCAAAGCATAAACGACACTGGTCTCGGTAACTCGGCCAATGCGTTGAGCACGATGCTTTCCACTCAGGGCGTCCCCAACGATGTTATCAGCAACTTCAACTCCCTCTCTATCATATGCATGGCTCCCGTCCTCAACTTTGGCCTTTATCCTCTTCTCCGCAAATGGAAGATACACTTTGGATCCATTTCAAGAATGACCGTTGGCTTTCTCATGGCCGCTTGCGGCGGCGCTGGATACACGCTTCTGAACTGGTACGCCTATAAGCTGGGTCCCTGCGGAAAGTTCGGAAGTAGTCCGACCTGTGTGGATTCCGAAAAAAATGCTCTCACGTCCAACATCTCGATCGTAAGCAAAACTGGCTCTTTGATTTTACCCTACCCCCTTCTATTACGTTTCGTCTCATGTACTCTTACTCCTCCTATAAATTTCCTAGACTGGGAATATAAGATCCATCCACTCCCGAAACCATCTTGAATAGTAAATAACTAACTCCCTGGTGTTGCAGTGGTGGATGGCTATTCCCTATGCACTCGGTGGTATCTCGGAACTCTTCGTCAACGTCCCAGCATATGGCATTGCGTACTCGCGCGCGCCACAAAACATGCGTGGATTGGTTTCAGCTCTCAACTTGTTCACGCAGGCAATTTCATATGCCCTCGGTCTGGCATTTTCCGCTCTCGTCAGGGATCCATATCTGACGTGGGATTTCGGCGCGCCGACCATCATTGGTGTCGTTGTGGCCATTATCTTTTACTGGATCTACAGAGATATCGATCGCGAAGAGTATGTTCTTACGCAGAACATTGATTATGAAACCAAAGTGAAGGAGGAGAAATTGGCAAGGGAGAACCTCCAAGAACATGACTTGGCAAACAGCAGCAGCGTCGGTAGCGAGAAAGGCGACATTGCTCATACCCATCCCAAGGAGGATTTCGGCGGTGAAAAAAACGCCATTCCCGAGATCAAGGAAGGATAAATGGTGAAGATGCCACCGATTGGTAATTGGTGAAGATGTTGGCCTAGATAGCGACCGCTGGAGATTTTAATTAGTCAATTGATCAGCTTTAATACCCTTTTGCCCTGCTATAGCCCGTATGATGTTTCAATGGTGCTATATCAGTATTGCTTCAGTCCTGTAATGTCCATACAGCGTGTGGATGACATCTTCTTGACCAATTCTTTCTTCTGGTTTCCGTCTCATCTCCCGGTATGCTGGCAACGAGATAGAGGAAACAACGCATTGTATTTCGTCAAAGTATCTCGCATGACCCAAAGAGGTTTCCAATTACGAGATAGGCAGCGCGGCCCAAAGCAACACGGTTGCTCGCTCCAATAGGCGATCCATTCCACCTTACCTCTTCCAGGCAGGATCATCAGCATCTTCAATCTCGTCCACGAAATTTTCCAGCATAGTCTTCTTCCGGGCTTCATTAACCTCACTTTTTGGGTCCTTCGATTTCCAGTATGGCTTCTATTTTACTCTCGGGCGGGAGCGAGTAAAGGGGAAGAAGACCGTATGATTGACCCTCCTCATTCAAGGCTTTCAAGCAAATTGACTTTGCTTCTTCGACGTTTTTGGGTTGAGGAAAAATGTCCAGAGCTGGGAGCTTTGCTTGCAGACGCGCCTTGTTGGAGCCAGCCAGCACGGTCGTGGGGAAGCGAGAAGCATCCGGGTCATTACTACTAGTATAGACTGAGAAGGGCGTTTGAGACTTAGGGGCAGGGGCAGAAGAGACTGAATCTCCCATCGAGTATATGTATTCTACTGCTCCGCTACTTTCCAGAACCTCAACTCAGGGGTATTTCGAAAATCAAGGGTCACAAAAGACGAGAAGGTCGAAAGTGAAATCGTAGAAGTTTTTATAGCCCCAAAAGGATAGCTGACTGCCGAAGGTGGTTAGGTGACTGTGTGACTTTAGCATGACTTGGACCTTGGACTGATGTATAGCAAACATACGCCAGTTCGACGACAAGCGCTTTTGCCATTTAGCTACTGCCTCACTATTGCCTCCTTCAACAACCTTTCAATTAATTATCGCCGAGTTAAAAGACGGGTAGCAAATATCTGCACCAAAAGACTCTTCAGACTGCCCGACCAGAGAATATCGCTGGGGTGTGGATTGCTAGGTCAGGCGGTAAGTATGACTGCATTGCCAATTGCAACAAGTAAATCCAAACTCATTCGCGGTCACTAGACTCCAGATTCAAGATTTCATAGCGCATGAAGCGGCACCCTGAAGGAACCACTGGACACGAAGCTCATTCATCCATACGACCTTCTTTGAAGCAAACATGCACCCAACCTTCATCACTCATATCTTCGATGCCTGCTTCATCACTGACGCTTTCACTAGCCGCATTCATATCAACGCCGGCCATAAATCTCTGGCACGCCTTATCCATAGCCCGAATCTTCTCGGCCAGCTGCTTGCACCTCTTCAAATTCGCTTGCAGATCTCCGTTGCCCGTAATGTTCTTTTCAATAGAGAAAAATGCGGAGAAGTACTCAAGAATAGTTGTGCAAAGAAAAATAAGTTCGCTGTCGTATTCAGGTTTTAGAGCGAGCGCGCCGCCAGGCTGCTGGCAGAAGTTCTCCATAACGGCGTAGCGAGCAATTACATCCACTACTTCCCGAAGTTCGATGAGACACTGCTCGATTGCGAGTATCGCGGATGGTGTGAGATCCTTGTAGGAAACATTGTGCTCGTTGAGCTAGGAGTTGAATATCAGCACTCTGTAATGAGGAAAAGCTGATTGTACTTACGGCTAGACACACATATACACAGGCCACCCAACCGTTGCAATCTCCAGTCCAAGTTGTTTGTCAACAGTAACCACAACATTGATGATGCTATTTCTGAGAGCCACTATTTCTTTCAATTCATGCCCGTCCCTAGAGATTGGCCTTGCCGGCATCATGCTCCAGAGCCACTTGTAAGGGCTCGGGTCCGACTCGAAGACGCCAATCTTGCTCTCTAACTCACTCGTAATAGAGGCATAGGTCGCCAGATCAGATTCTTGGAGGGAGGTGTAGGCCACCCACCAGATTTGAGTACGTGAAGAAGCACGGCCACCATTACCTATCATCATGAGTCGGTCGCCTAAAGTCTTTATCAGCTGTAAATCGGAGAATCTGTCCGGCTGCTCTTTGACACCTTGGATAATTCCTTCCTCTCTCTTTTCAGCCTGCTGCAAAATCTCCTTGAGCGTCAAGAACCGACCGCTTGGGCCCCGTGGCCGTCGCTGGGCATGTAAACCGTGTCTGCGTGGAGACTTGGAAGGTTGGCTTGCAACCGTAGTTCTGGGTTTCTGCCTAGCAACGCGTCGAACAATAATACGATGGAACTGCTTGGGGTTGACGAATAGAAGGGGCTTCTCGAGATTAACCTGGGTTATTTCTGGTGTAATGGACTGAAGTTTTGATCGTATGGGAACAATGACGCTTGCAGCGTCGTATTCTTGTGTTTTGGTCCGAGCAGCTGGGTTTTGACATGCTGGAGCTTTCTTCACTTCTCTGCCAGTAATATTATGTTTGTAATCAGCACTGTCGGCACCCATGCCATCTTGTCGGAGGAATGAGTCGAAGTTGAAGTCTTGGAGAGCGTCTTGGATGCCCTTACCGTCTTGACTTGGAGTTGTGTCGAAATCCAAGTCTCGAGAAACATCTTCAGCATGCCATGAAGCTACAAGATCAGTATCACTGGGTGAGATGTTCGCCGTAACCTGAGTCGATGTGGGTTGATGGCTCGATAGCATCGGATGCCCTTTCCTCTGACGGCAGCTGAGGTTCATGAGGCTCATCTGATAGTCGCGGAGCTCTTTCTTTCGCTCATCATCAGATTTCGTTGAGTCTATTTGCGCGATGCTTTTGAAATCTGCATCAGCGATTCCACTATCTTGACCTTGTTGCATGGTCGGTCTATGGTAATTTTGGCAAGGCCTTTCGAGTAATAAGAGTTGCTCCTGATAGTCCTGGAGACTGGAGTGCTTCATTTCCTCGGTACAGTACTGTAGTTCTTGTCGGACGAAATTTTATTGACAGCCACGCGCCGTGAAAGGAGAAGAGACGACTTCAACGTGATGAGGATTTATATGAAGCTTCAATAGACACAAAAAGTGTGTTTCCTAGAAGTGTAATATCATATTAAGCCCCGCCCCTCCCCTACCTAACCGTCAAAAGGAGCTAGGCTCTGTTAGGACAAGCCCATCGAAGGCGGTAAAGATGAATGGCAGAACCAAAAACTTCTACAGAGAAATCCCAAAATATTTCTCGAGTAGATTCCACATTCAAGCAAGTCAAACAAGTCGAACCAGTCTGCGAAAATGGGTAACAAACGTAAGCGAAAGGACAGGGACGTGTCTACAGTGGCACCAGATGCCAAACGGCAGCAGAAAGATACCCAAAAACCCTCTACCGAAGCGGCATCTCCCCCTCCAATCGACACTTCCCCGTTTCTCGACAACCCAAGAGGAGCCGACTTGAAGAGAGAAGTTCAGCTCTACGATGCTCTGGGCAGTGAAGATGGTTTGGAGAGACTCGGGGCAGCCAATGCGATTGTGTCGGGTCTTTTGGGCGGAACAGGGGTCGAGGAATCGACATTGCAAAAGCATTTGGAGAGAAGATTGTTTCGTGGACTCGCGAGTGGCAGGAAGGGTTCGAGATTAGGCTTCAGTGTCGTGTTGACGGAGATATTGTCTGAATTGTTTGGCACCAAGGATCTCGCGGCGCAAAAGTACTCCAATCTCACATTCGACCGAATACTTGGCTTCCTGGTCGCCAAAACCAAGCCTGAGGGTGACTTGAGTGGACAAGAGGAAAAAGACCATGCTCTTGGCTTACTATTTGGATTGCAGAGTTTTGTGAGGTCCAACATACTCTTTGGGGCCACTGTTCATTGGAATGAGATACTGGACAGGTTATTGGGACTCGCGAAAAAGAAGCCATGGATCAGAGAAGAATGCGGCTGGGTTATTGTGGAAGCTCTCGCGCAAATGAGTCAATCTCAAGCAGAGTATACCTTGGAGCAATTATGTAACGCGGGGCTAGCTCCTTCACCTGAAGGTGTTGGCATCTGGCTTACAGCGCGGAATCGATTCCCGGACATGAAACTGCCTTCAAAACCATGGGGCAAAAGTGGCAATCCTCTAGACCACTTGAAAACTCTGGGGAAAGCTTTGAAGGAGAGTTCATCAGGTAATCAGTCGGCGACAGAGAAGCAGCAGGCCACACAAACCGGGAGTTGGAACTCAAAGCTTCACTTTGTTTGGAACATACTTTTGGCACAATATGCGCAGGATGCGACGGCAAATGGGAACACATCGAATTTCGAAAATTTCTGGAAAGTTGCAGTCGATGGTAATTGCGTCCTAACATTCTCAAGTTCCTGTACACCGCTAACAATTCTCAGAGAATCTTTTTGCTTCAACCGCGTCTCCGGAGCGTAAGTTTTGGGGGTTTTTGCTATTCCAGAAACTGTTCCAAGATCATTTATCATATGAAACGCTACTTCCTAGCATATTCAGTCATAACCTCGTTCTTTGCTTGATAAACCAACTCCAAGGAACAGACCGCCTCTTGAATCGTGCAGCCGAAAAGTCACTCAAAGTTTTGGTCCAGGCAGCGGAGGCCAACTCGCAAGTCATGGTTGCTGTTCTTCCTCATTTGATTGGAGGACATGGCACCTACAACTTCGACACAGCGACCAAGACGAAGACTGTTGAGAAGCTTCTCATTCTTGTCGATGATAAGAATGCCAATTCCGTGATTGAAATTCTCCAGAAGCCAGTACTTTCTATAGAGGGGTAAGTCTAAGCAGACGAATATAAATTAGGGATCCATAGGCTGACAGATTTTAGTACCGATGCGACAAAGCAGGCGGAGATGCGTCGACAATTATTCCTCGATTACCTACTGAGCATCATTCGACGAGTCAATGTCCAGGATGACTCCCGTGATCTTAGCTGGGTCAAAAAGGGTGCTCTTCCAACTATAGCCACTATGGCTTATTGCGAGGATGCTCAATTTCAACCGCCATTAACCCCGAAGATCCGAGGTCTCTCCAGAGATCGGTTGATGTCTTGCTTTGCTCATCTCTTGCCCGATTTGAGAGGATACTCATTTCCGTGTGACCTTGTCAAAGCTCTTGAGCCAGATGCGGTGAAGATGGATGCAAAAATTGCCGAGGCAAGAGACGGTGCAATCTCTACAATGGGCAAAATCCTGAAAAAGACCAAAAAGGCCGACGCTCAGGATAAATCTCCCCTACAAGCTCTGGCACTACTGTACTCCCTTGTTGTCTTCCAGCTTTACAATGGTGAGCCTGAAGCAATCTCCACGATTGACGAGTTGAAACTCTTCTACGACAAGCTCATTCGGCATAAAGATTCAGAAGACTCAGAAGTAGAAGCTTCCGAAGTCATGGTTGAGCTCCTGTTATCCTTCATCTCTAAACCATCTGCACTTTTGCGTAAAGTCACACAGCATGTCTTCACTGCATTTATGACAGATATTACAGTTGATGGCTTTAAACTCATCACAGATGTTCTGGAATCTAGCGAAAATTTGAGGGGCCAACAGGAACTGTTTGATCAACAGCCAGAAGATGGCGAGCAAGTGGAAGATGATAGTGATATTGAGATGGACTCCGATGTGGAAGTTATCGACATGAATGGAGAAGAGGGCCAATTGGCCACCAATCTGGACGAAGACGAGGAATCTAATGAAGAAGAGAATAGTGATGGAGATGAACCTGCAGAGGAGGAAGATGAAGAGGCGAAGAAGCTCGATGCTGCTCTAGCATTGGCACTCGGTACCAAAAGTTTAGACCCTGACGCCGAAGAATCGGACAGCGATGCTGATATGACCGATTCCGAAATGATGGCTCTCGACTCAAAGCTCGTGGAGATCTTTTCCCAGCGAAAGAAAGCGACAAAGCCGAAGAAAGAACATAAAGAGGCGAAGGAAACCATCGTCAATTTCAAGAGTCGAGTATTGGATCTGCTAGAGATATTCGTCAAGAAGCAACCAGGAAACTCTCTTGCTTTTGGATTATTATTACCCCTGCTACAGCTCATTCGCACAACCAAGACGAAGAAACTGGCCGACAGGGCTTCGAACATTATTCAAGCCTTTCAGCAAGCGGCGAAGAAGCATGGGAAAGCAGCGGGAGAGGTCAACATTTCTAAACAAGTAAAGCTGATGAAGGCCATTCATGTCGAAGCATCGAAAGACCCGTCGCATATGTTTGCCAAGGCGGCCAGTACGTCGAGTTTGATGCTAGCATCGAGCTGTTACAGAGCTGATAAGGGAATCTTCGAGAAGCTAGCAGCAGTGTATACGAAGACTCAGATCGCGTGGGTCAACGGCGAGGTCAAGCTTTCGGTGGTATTGTTCAACGATTGGACCAACTGGTGTCAGAATCACGCAAATGCCAACACATAAGCCAGCCAAGAGATCTCCACGGCTGTTATTCCCTACTTTATGTAGACTCAGAGCAAATCGCATTCGCCTCTTAAGGTTACGAAAGTGCGAGAATTACCGTTCTCGGCATCTTTATATACAGAAGGACTAGGGTCAGCTGAAGCCATGAAACTTTACGGCATATGAACTCTCCATGTACAGCCTGTGACAAAATTTTCCCTTGCACTTACCTTCGCAGAAATGATCCAACAATTACTCGATAGATTTTGTATCCGGCCTCTCGACCAATGGTGGCTTTTTGGGGGTGAAGATGACAGCGTCCGGAAGAGCGGGGTCGGGTCTGGGGGACTTGTACAATGGTGACAGGACTAGTGCCACTTGTTCAGTAAATAAAACATGAACATGATGGATACCTCCGTACGGATGAAACGAAATGGACGAGACGGCCGAGGCTACAGTACAGTAAGCAAATTCGTGCTCCTAAGATTTTAGTTCAATTATCACCTACTCGCATTTTTTTTTTGTCTGACAGTGGAGGCAATTTACATAGCCCTAGCACAGGCCTCTACATGGTCTTTTCCATTCTGAAGCTCTCAAATTAAAGCCTTAGCAGATGCTGTGAATGGTTATAATTGTAGGTAATGTGGAGCAAAAACAGTCTCCACTGTCAGACTTGAAAAAAAATGCGAGTAGCAACACCTCGCTCGCCCGCCTCAGCGCCAGACATGAGTTTATTCCGCGGCCGCCTCGGACGAGAGAATTCGTTCAAGCATCACAAGACGGCGGAGTGAGCAGTCTTACGAAGTCGTTACACTGCAACTTCATCCTCCAATCAACATTATCGAGGAAGCCACCGCTTGGTCCGAGAAATGGAAATAGCTGGACAGCTAGCTATCTCTCGGGCCAAGAGGCCACGACGTGGAAGACGGTGGGAACATTTGCTTTGTCCATCTAACGTTGTGACACTGGTGTACACTTAAATAAGTTCTGGATGAGTCGCATCTCAAGTATTTTCAAGATACCATATAATTTTCTTTAGATTCCTCTTCTATCTTACTCTCTATTCTTTTTTCCTCACATTTCAAAACTTCAAGGTTCCAAAAATCAATAACGATGGCTGTGATCGACGAGAACTCGCATTCTAGACTCGAGAATGGCAATCAAATCAAGCACGGCCAGCGTCTGCTGCCTCAAGTTATCGATACCTGGGCAGCAGAAGACCCAGACTACATCGTTGGCATGATGGCAAAATCCAACTCCAATTCTATACCATTGGACTTCATGAATCTCAGCGTTTCTCAACTAGCAAATGCGGTAAATTATACCTCATACTGGCTAGACGAAACTCTGGGTACCAAGGCAGGATATTCTATCGAGACAATTGCATTCACCGGTCTGCAAGATTTTCGCTACTGGGTCATGTATTACGCATCCATAAAGACTGGCCGGCGCCTCCTACTACCCAGTCCCCGCAACGCACTTCCAAACACGACATCCCTCATTAACACCACAAATTGCGAGACACTCTTCTATTCCGGTCCATGTGCTTCTCAGGCAGAAGCACTCCCAAAATTGATTCCCGGCCTGAAAACCTTTCCACTCCCATCCCTCGACGCTATGATCGTTTCACCAACACCGCACTACCCGTACGACAAGACTTGGGCGGACGCAAAAGATGACGTTGTAATGATCGTCCACACTTCCGGCTCAACTGGCAACCCAAAGCCGGTTTTCTACACAAACACCATTCTCGGCCGCAGCGACTCTGATGCCCTCACACCTCATGTCGAGGGAAGAGAACTAGCTACCACGGCACTGTGTAAGAAAGGAAAGAGGTGTTTCCTAGGCTCAAACTTTTTTCACTTGAGCGGCATTTTGTTTTCGACTACGGCGTTGTTCGGAAGGTCTACTGCTGTGTGGGGACCTGCAGATCAGCTGCCGAGTGGGAAGATGACTGGGGAAGTAATAAAGAGCGCAGGAATCAGTGGGATGGTGATGGTCCCTAGTGTGTGTGATTCAGTATTCTCAGATCACGGGGAAGAGCTTATTCCTCATCTTGCCGGACTCGAACATATTTGTTGGTTGGGAGGTATGTACTTTCTACCCCTTTGGGAATCGAAGCTGACGATATAGGACCTCTCGCCCACGCCACAGGGGAATGGATAACCGCCAATCTTCCTCACACAAAGCTTTGGCAGATTTTCGGTTCAACAGAAGCCAATCTTCTGCCAATGCTCATCTCGCCGAGCTCACACTGGCAGTACATGGAGTTCCATCCTGTAATCGGCCCAACACTGGTGCCTACTGCTGACCCTGAGCTCTTCGAGGTCGTGTGCCACCGGCATCCAGACCCAGATTTCGCTTGGGCGCGTCCTATATTCCATCTTTTCCCGGAACTGGACGAGTTTAGGAGCAGGGATTTGTTGAGAAGGTGTCCGGATCCTGGGTTTGGGAATATGTGGAAATTTGAGGGGAGGGTGGATGATATGATGTTGCTCTCTAAGTAACCACCCATCTTTCTTCTCACTTTTCTCTGGATTTCCTGTGTTGCGACCCAAAGAGTCTTTCAACTTCTCAGCTCTTGCTCTTGCTCTTGCTCTTGTCGAAAAGTAAAGTACTAAATTATTATAGTGGATTAAAGGTAAACCCCGTGCACATGGAGACGAGGCTACAAGCCCACCCTGCTCTAAAAGGAGCCTTGGTATTCGGCGACGGTCACACAAGCTGCGCGCTTTTGTTGGAGCCGAAAGTGGACATCAAGAAAGAGACGCTGCTAGAGGTAGTGTGGGTAGCTGTGGAAGAAGCGAATGCGTGGGTACCAGAGCATGCTCGTGTATCCTGGGACAAACTCGTTATCGCGACTCAAGAGAGGCCATTCGTGAGGGCAAGTAAGGGGACTGTGGTGAGGAAGTTGACACTCGCGCTGTATCGAGATGAAATTGAGCAGGTTTACGAAAAGTGAGATATGGAATTAAAGATAGAATCGGCGTAGAATCAATTAGTTTTGATTTGAATGAATGAGGCAGTTTGAATGCTGGATGGCGAGCCAAAAATATAACATGTCCGTCCCATCGTGTCAAACATTTAAAAATAAATGTCGTGCCTTCCCCTTTTCTGTCTCGCTTAATCGAGGTATTGAGTATTATGCCTTCCTTCAGTGAAAAGCTCTCTCCGAAAATAAAACTAGCGCTTCTAAGCTCCTGCAATACTCCAGAAGCCTACTTCACCACACTTCAAAGAGTAGTTTATATATTAGCCAATATAGCGGGAGTTATTAGGGGTGGAATCATTAATTATAACAAGAAATGCGGATAATTCATAGAACAGCCATGGAAAGATATGTTAAAAAAGCCTCGAAGTACCCGCTAACAGCTCATTTTACTCAGGAACGCCTAACCAGATGTCTTCAAAACTGATATCTCAGTTTCCAAAGATAGCAAATTCCATGTCTAAGGATTTTCATCACATCATCTCATACTGAATTCTAACACGCCAAAGTAGCAGAGCCTACAAGTAGGAGTCACTACGTTTTAATTTTTTCAGCGTAACAGCCGAGCATGTTGCAAGTAAAGGCAACTAGAGGTCAAGGTAAAATAAAGGTAGTGCAGCCTCGTAAGTTTAGTAAGTGGTCTGTCTAAAGAACCCTGACTACTTTATATATGCTCCTCTTGACTCGACTCGGAACCTAACAGCACATTCACCAGATAATATATAAATAAGTTGCACACCCCAGCTCAAAGCAATATACATACATCTCTAAACATTCCCATCTCAGTATATCGTGTGCTCTAGCTTGGAAACAAAGGGGGTTAAGCGTGCTGAGTCTAACCACAAACGCCATCAACACAAAGGTTACCAGCGAACCAACCCACGAATCAACCCGCATCAAACATGAACACCAAATCAAACACAGGCCCAATAACAAGTAGGTGCCACTACGGCGCCTCGCCTACTAAGTGATGTTCAACCTCATTGAATGGTTGAGGTCGAAGTAGGTAGGGAGCCGTGTTTGAGGGTGGAGGGTGCGTGAGTGTTTTAGTGGAGGTGGGTTTGATGGGGTGCATTGGAGGATATTGATGCGGGGAAAGTGAGTGGTGGTGCTGAGGCAAGATGTGCTCAATCGAGAAATTACACCAGTTTTGAGTAGAAACAGGTTGCTGGCCTTTCTTTGCTCATGATCTAAGCAAGGCAGGACATATAACATGCGAATAGGAATTTGAAGGGCAGAGCAGTGTTCCAGAATAGTGTTTCGAACAATGCTACGGGGCATGGAAAATGGTCATGGATACATGGATGTGTACTGACTAGCCTAAGATGAATGAATAACACATGGGAATACAATACATTAGAATGTGCTCATAATGAAGGTATGGACCTCTCTCTATAATACAATCCGCATACCTGCATCTCCCAGAACATCCATCGTGTAACCAAAAAAAAACATATCTTTGAATCTCAATTCTATGCTGAATTAGCAATAGCTTGAAAGTAAAGGGACGGACAAAAATCTCACTCCGCATATATTACATGTAATACAACACTATTCTCCGTCCATCCTCGCTCTTCCAAACCTCATTCTTGAACCACCCACCCCCTTCCCCCACCCCCAACACACACAACCTTGAAATTATCAGTGCCACGCAAGCGAGTAGCTACGAAATGTTCGGCAAGTCTTCTAACAACTCCAACGGAAAGGCTGTGAGTCAGAACTACTTGAAAGGTTCTCGTAGCGGTCGAATTGTAGAAAGAGAACGAAAAAAGGGGGAAATGCTATTTTCAAGATCCTTTTATTGGAATCTGGTCAAAGAGAAATTGATGGAGGTATTTCGAGGTGTGCGTGTGACCATTGTAGGTGGAGACTGTCTGGGCTGTCTGATGCAACTCCCTCTCCCCAACCCTCTCCCCAGCATTTTTTGGAAGCCCCGGTCAGCTACCGTGCTTGCGGTAGTAAATTTACATTATACTGCATGCCCATCAATATACTACGAAAGCATCAAATGCAAAGCAAAATCGGTGGATGTTAGCGTAGAGCTAGTTGAAAATTGCCAATAGGCTATTGAATGAATCGGGGTATATGTATGATATGACACGAAAGAATCCAAAAGATAAACCATATTCGCGCCTCCTATCGATGGAAAACAGCGCTCCCCTCAACCCACCCTCGTTCTTTGACCACATACCAGCTGTCTGTTTCAGAGCGATCCTCGGTTCCTGTGCTCTGGTCAATACTAGCATAAACACTCCAGCCTCTACTCTCCAACGTCTCTAACAACTTCAGCAGTAGCAATCTTGTCGTCATTGTCTCCTAATCATTAAGAACTGGGGGTTAGCAATGTTTCTTTCCGATAAAACAGGGGTGAGAGGTATATTTCAACTCCTAAATCTACCTAAAAATGTAAATCCTCTCGCAGAATACGTACCTCGCCAGTAGCATGCCATGGCCATCCATACATCTTATATTCCCAAGCTTCGAGTTTTCGATCTTTCCAATCTTCCGCCTGCAGGAGATTCATCTCTTTCAGCAACGTCCTTACATCGGCAAGTAGAGCATTAGGAGCACCGATTAACCTCATTCGATCCCCCTGGTTGAATGTTATGGCAATAAACTCGCTAGGGGGAGGCGGCGTTTGTTGCTTTCTAAATATCAACGAATCCTTGTCGTACTTGCTCCTGCTAACGTCCGTACTCAGATGTAATATCCATCCCCGGCTAAATAGATAGGCAAATATCTCCCGGACCACGACTCGTGAAGTAATCGCGTCGGAACCTTGACCGTACCATGGATAACCACTTAGTTTGAACTCGTATGAAGCGCCGTACACACGTTCAGTTTGTAGTCCTTTATTCCAATGGCGCTGGATTACGCTTCGAATGGCCGAGACGTCTGCGGGTGGGAATTGCATCATTCGAATACGATCGCTTTGGTGTAGTGAAAGACATGCGAAAGTTGTACGGAATGGTGTATAGGATGGGGCATCCGAGTCGCTCATTCTAGGCTGCTCTGAAAAGCCCGCCTTTTCGGAGTAGGGAGGATTCATCGTGATTGCTGAAGGTTGTAGATTCGAGACGAGGCTGCAGGTGAGGCTCTTTGTAGTTTGTCAATGCGTTCAGGAGACGGCAGTTGAACTTCAGATGATTAGTGTTATGCGAAAAAGAAGAAGGGGAGGGGACTTTGCTTTGTCTTAATTTGTGATTAGGTAGTAGTGTCGCCGGTGCACAGCAAGTCAAGCCAAGCCAAAAGCCAACAAGGCGTAGGAGAAGGCTGTGTTTCAAGGCTTTAGCGGGAATCCCATCCCTTCCCTGGCCTGGTCACCGAATCCTGTGCCTTGCGTTGCCTTGCGTTGCCTCAACCCAAAGCAAGGGGAAGGGGTGGAAAAGGGGTGGAAATCCCATGGCTAAGCACAGTCGAGGTCGCCGTTCTGTTCATCGCCAAAGTCTCTCGTTGTTGATTGACCTCGGCATGGTAATTTCAAGTTGTCATATCGGTTGTACGGGCGTATCGGGGACGACGGACGGGTCAACTTTCAGCCTCACCTGACACGTGCCCAAACCATGCCGTGCCCCCCTTTCTGAAGCTGAAGAAGTACTTGTCTCCACAGTGACTGAGGATAGACCGAGATGTTTAGGTTGAGTAGGACTCTGAAGATGTTCCTCATGTTTCCAATTCACCATCCTAACATGCTACCTGGAGTGTTATAATCGGCTCGCTCACCTGACCACGTTCTCTTTAGCCTTTATAAAACAGCATGACCACTAGTACCTATTCCATCGTCTTCGAAGAATGCAGTCTACTTTAATGTCTAAACGCGCCTTCTCTCCTTCTCTCTCCTCTCTCAATAAAAATCGTCTATTTTTGCAAATAGCTCCACATCCTCGACCTCCCCTCGATAGAGTCATCGAATACTGGCAAACTCCACGCATCGTTTCTCTCCATTTACCACCCCAACAGCAACAGCAGTCTTCGAACCATCAGGACCATTGACCCAATGCAGCGGTCCTGGAGGGAGCGATTTCTCCGAAGCTGGCGCCCATTCAAGCACGTCACTTATTTTACTGTCCAGAACCGGCATCTTACCCCCCTCTGTTTTGAGCTCGCCGCCGTACTTTTGTGGTATATCTTCTGTATGCATGTATGTTTCTAGCAATGGGAGAAGCTCTTCTGGACTCGGGAGCTGTACTTTGGGAACTGTCACGGGATCGAGCAAAGGTTTCGCCCAGTTCCAAATATAAGAGAAGTAAGAGGGAGTGCCTACGATCTAGTTGTGCAAAGTCAGCATTCGAGTCTTTGGGAGAAAGGTTCTGGCTTATGAATCAAGATCCAAGCTCTTTATACGTACGATAATCTTCTCCAAGATCTCAGGATAGCTGCGGTTTAGAACTTTATCAAACTCCAGCGCAAACTCTTTCAGCTTCCACCCGCGTAAGAGCCCCCCCATCTCTGTAGCATCTATGATAATGATTTGTTTCGTGATAGGTGTTTCCGGATTAGGTCGATCCGGTACAGCAGAGCAAAGAGGCATCACAAATCGTGTCAGGTGATCGAAGATCGCATATGCCCTACGCACATGGAGTGAGGCTGCGTCTGGACTCTTTGGCTGCGGTGTAGATGCTGCCGCTGCATTAGATGATAACTTGTGAGCGGCCACAGTCGCCGCGTTCAAACCCGCAGGTGAGAGTTCCAATATGCAGACGGGATTCCCGCGTTTGTCTCGCCGTCCGGTCCAGAATGGATACTGGGCTGCGTTAGTCAGAGATCGGTATATTCGCAAGAGAATACAGACTTGTAATCGCGTCTCTTCATACAGATCAATGTCTATACTCCTGTATAATTCGACCAACTCATTTGATTTCCGAATCTCAAAGGCTTCCTTGAACTGCTCGTGTGCTTTTGCAGCATCGCAGCGACGAGCAGTGAAAAAGCGACTAAGGCAGTGAGCTAGGTATGTAACATGCCGACTCCATATGGAGGCGTACACAACTTACAATAATGTAGCCTCGTCGTGGATTCCATCGCGGGAATCCCGGTCCTCAAGGCCAAGGGCGTCCTCGAAAACCCCACTATTCCTACACAATTCCTGAAATTCATCGAAAGCTTTCTCTTGCTCTAGGGTAAAAGTTGCTCGAACGCCTGATTGTGTGAACGATGGCTCTAGGATGCCCTTTTCGCCTATCTCAAGGCCAGGGATGGGTGTAAGAGATTCCAGTCCGCCCATATTGCTGAGAGTGTTATACGGTTTTAATGGACCGTTGAATGGAGATAACCAAAGAACTTAAGAGGTGACTTTAAATTCAATTCAACGTATCAGGCACCGAGGCGCCGGCACGGGTCGACGGTCGGTCAGAAATAGACTCCAGAAATATCGTTTTACGTGATTACACAAGAGGTAACGTAGGCGGAACACTGCTAGGAACAATTAGAAGTGGTTCTCAGAGGTGACGCAAAAGGTCTTACAGAATGATATCAATGCGAGTGTCTTATCGAAATAGCGCGGTATATATTGTAAAATGCACAGCTTCAATTATTTCCAAGCAAGCTCTGTACAAACTTATAAAATGAAGCAACAAAGATTATGGGAACTGCAACATGGATGTGATTACCTTACTTGCATAGAGCTCAGAAGCTGCGACATGGGTTGGATTACCTTACATGCATACCTGAAGCTCGGAAGTGCCTAATCTAATCTAGTATAGTGTCATGTAGTGCAGAGCTAACTAAGGTAAGCTCTAGCAGCCCTTCTTTCCACTTGCTCGCCTCCTTGAAGATTCTAGTAAAGTTCATTAATCCGTACTCTCAGCGTCCTTTCTTAACAAGCGCACTAGGTGTATACTCCTCATAAACACCCCTCGCACCAAACAACCTCCCCAAAACCTGCGCAACCCCCAACACAAAATGCGTAACCAGATACTGAACCATCCCACGCCCATGACTCCATGGCCAGACCACAGGATAGTTATCCAGCTCTGCAAAAACCACAAACAGCTGAAGAGAAAGCCACCAATCCATCCACCAACTCGGGTGTCTAGTCGTGTCAAGAATCACCGAATTCAAGTTCCGAAAAAACACCTCCTTCATCCCATCAAAAGGCTCGGTCCATTCCTCCACGACGAGCTCCTCATGGTCCCATGACTCATCTTCACAGGTATTCCCATTCCCATCTCCATCTTCTTTTACTGCTCGCCGCCACTCGTGTCTCGCGAACTTGGGCACCACTAGATGGCCGTCTGCCGCGGAGATGATTCGCGAGATGCCGCTAATGGACACCCATGCGTGACCCGAGATAATGCGCAGGAACTCCGTGTGCGTCTCGTGCCAGTGCAGTCCGGATGTCCAGGTCGAGCGCGGAGGAAGCGTGATTGTGGTAATGGGAGAGGAGCCGGGTGGGGATGAGAAGGTCATGGTTGCCGTAGGCCGAACGAAAGTTGTGAGGTTGGTGGTGTTGGTGCGACGCATCTTGAGGGGCAAACTTTCCAAAAAGTAAACTGAAGCTTCTTGGGAGATACAAGATGAAAAGAAATTGTTTCGGGACTGGACAGCTCTGGTATAACATTTATATTGTGAGCTGGCTCGGAGGAAAGAATGCAGCTACGGAGATAGGCGATTTCTGGTTTGGGACGGGTCCCGTGATCTCACATCAAGAACTCTTTCACGAGAGGAGCAAGGATATAAAAGCCTCGTAAAAAGAACGAGATTCCTCATTAAGTAAGTGAGAAAACATATCTGATATCCAAGTAAGGCACAAGTCCAATCGAGTAAAAATAGAAGGAAATACCATTTTTCTATGTATCACTGGCTGTATTAGTAAGTCAAGACCTCACATTTCATTTTGAGATAATTTAAATTCAGTTAAAGACAGTTGTATTATAGTTGCACCATGTATGTAAATCCTAAACTCCTTGCTATGCTATGCTATGCAAGTGACCAGAAACCCCATAACCGTTTCAAGACCCCGAATTTCCACAGGCCGTTTAGTTGACACTAACAGCGACCTTCTTTGACTTCTGCGACTTGGGGACCACAACATGGAGAACACCATTGTGCAAGCTGGCCTGAACAGCATCCTGATCGATGCGCTGCAAGAACGAGAAGCTCCGCTCAAAAGTCCCGACCCGGCGTTCGGCGACCCAGTACTTGGGCTTTGGCGTCTTGTCTTGCTTCTGTTCCTCGGACGGAGTCTCGGCGGTGGTAACAGTGCTTGCGGGAGTGGCAAGAGGAGTGTCGGCTTCGTCGTATTCCGCTTCTTCTACGGTAGCTGAGCGGGACTTCTCTGATGAGGCATCGGTCGACTCGGGCTGAGTGGCTTCGGGAGCTTGAGTGGTGGTGCTGGTTCCGCGTTCGGTCTTGCCCTTGACGATGAGGGTTTGGGCGTCGGCAAACTCGATGGAAAGGTCTTGTTGCTCGAGGCCTGCGACTTCGCCGAAAAGCTCGTAGGCTTGGGTTGTCTCAGTGACGTCGAATTTTGGGGTGAAGGTCCGGGGTGTTTGGCGTCGGACACAGGTCTTCTGTTGGGGCTGGTCGAGTTCTGAGAGGATCTGGAAGAGTCCAGCCTCGGGAGAGAGGTATGCTTGAGGGAAGAAAGGCATGTTGATAGTGCTTTGTTGAAGGTTTTGTTTGAGACCTGTAGATGGAGTCTTGAAGATGATGAAGATTTGAGTTGGATCTGAGATCTGAATGTGATTCTGAATGATGAAAGGAAAATTTCCAGGTGTTCTACGCTGGCATTATATACCCCAAACTTACCGTAGGCATCTATAACAGCTTACGAGTTGTCGACTCGACAATTCTGGAAGTATCCCGAAGGAGGTGGAAGTTGCGAGAACGCCACCGTGGCGTATGGAAGAATGGTGCACGCTCATTACAAATCGGCTAGGTCGCTAAAGTTAGCGTTGAAAAGTGCTGACTTTCAGCGTATTGACGCTAGAGATTCAGGCTTGTAACCACTAATTTGAGCACTTCTCCAGCGCAACGAATTCAACTGCCTGTAATGTAGGGTGTCTCTTTTGATCAGAGCTAGGTATTTTCAACCAGTCCTGTGAAGGACTGGTTGATGCCGACAAAGTCTTAGAAACGTATTGCCCGAGGAAAACGATCTGCCTCCTGTCCTCACATTCTGCACCTGATTCCTCATTTTCCACGAAGGCATAAAGATAACATTACCAGATTAACTTCCATATATACTTCTTGCCACCCTCAAATAATCCTGGGTGGAGTTTCTATTCTCGGTTTCCCACTTGATATATATTGTTAATGCTTCATAAACAATGCCGGAGTGTTGACACCGTCAAAGACTGCAATGACATCTCCGGTTTCCGTGAACTCTTGCCCGAAAGAGCCCAATTCAGTAGAAACTTCCTTCGGACTGGGTTCAGAATGGCCATTGGTTCGTATAAGAAAATGGAATGACTGACCGGAAACCTGGGGACCAACGGTTGACGCGGTTGAAAGGCAGAAAGTACTTGATACGAAAGCGAAAAGGTGAAAACCCTGTAGGAAGACGAGGCATTATTGATTGAATGGGAGGAGCGTAGGGACACTAAATCTGGTATGGCTTAGAGGACGAGAGGTTTGGAAACATCAAGTCTGGAAGTGAAGTAATCTGGATTGAGAAGATGCGAGACTTAAAATCCATGTTCGATTCTTTGATATTTCCCGAACTTGATCAGCATCTGAATAAATATCTTCCAGTGAAGTTTCATTTGAGAGCTAATGCCAGCCAGCTGAGCTCGGGGTCTATCCTCAGAGACCTTCATCTCCCATTCTTTCGCTTACTACCTGTCTCCAAATCAAATACTCTCGTCCTGGACAGTGAAAGCGGCAATAGAAACCCAGTGTGTCGGGCGGAGCGGGACATTGAAAGTCGACGGCGTTGAATGCCCTTTTGCTATCCACCTTGAGACACCTCTCCCATATTGATTAGCACCTCATTTCATTCCCCCTGACCTCCTTCCTCCCTGTTCACAAAGCCCGAAGCAAGCCACCGTTCTCCTCCTCCCAAAACCAAGTTTCTGCCAGCCATCCGATTGCAGGAACAGTGAGCAGCTTTCCCTTCACGCCAAGGAATATATTGTTGATACTATCGATTCCTTTCAGCCAGTGTGAATTTGGATCGGAACCCTCAAACAACATGTGGACCTCAAGTCTTCGCACTGTCCTTCTCTTCTTAACCCATTGAGGGATATATATTTCAGCCATCCTAATGAAAATATCGTCTATCTTGACGTGAATTGTTTCGGCGTTCGTGGCGAGTGGTATAATTGCATCGTCTGACAGGAACGTTTGGAATTGATTAACATGAACATTGTTGCGATTGTTGCCAGCGCCACGATAGAACTCGACAATACCGCTATCAATTATCAGTATTTTATGTGGAGCGTATTGTTCATGGAACGTACTCCATAAAGATGCTCAGATGCCGAATAGATGCCCGAGAAGCAGATGATAGAACCTTGAACCTCGTGAAGTTGTGAACGGTGATGACTGCACTAGTTGTTTTGTAGTAATAGTGAAGGGCCTCAGAGTAGAGTTGAGGTTCACCACGAAGAGCCGCAAGAAGAACTGGAGTTTCGCACCGCATGCTTTCACGACTTGCTGGAGAAGGTTGGAAGGACTCGAAGGAGTAGCCGTAAATTATATCTCGAACTTCGGGCGGGAAATCACGGAATGCTCGTTTGGAGACCTGGTCTGCCATCTAAGCGGATGTCAATAAGAAGTGCTCAAGTGACTTAATCACAGACACAGCTGAGCTAAACATACCTTGATACGAGCTCGTAGTGCCGAAGAGCAGATGGCTAGGTGGTTGCGTTGGCGAAGACGAGAACGATGAGGAGGTGTATATTTTATATACCGGTCGATCAAGTGGGAAGGTCGTCTAGATGCAGTGAATTTCTATCTTTCCGAACATGCACCGGTCGGACATTCATTCACCTGGGCTCTTTCTTCCTCTGGTGCCCAACATAACGGCGTGGAAGGAGCACAGTCGTTACGGACAGCTGCTTCAGTTTACTGTACTTACTGTGCCGGATTACAATACGAGTATCTTCAGAAAGCTAGTACTAGGTAGTAGTAGTCAAGTAGACACGATTCGAAAAGTGCACAACACAACACAAAATACAGACTCCAAAACCAATACTCGGCATGAACCTCCTCTTAAATTCCCTCCTTAAACTGTACAGGAGGGGCATCGACAAAAGCAACATATGAAATTAAGCAGGTTGGTTTTTGTCAACCCACTGATGGAGATCCAATTTGTGTGGCGGGACATAAACGCAAAAGCGCGGGAATTACGAGCTTCAAGTTACCGAACATACCCAACTTGAGTAATAATGGAACAGTACATAAGGAGTGTTAGAGAACATCTTCACAGTATCAAAACAGTTCAGGTGCAAATGCGTGTCATTTCATTCTCGTCCGTCACCTCGCAGTCATGCATGCGTGCTCTCAAACCCAAGCGCAAAGCAGAAACTCGATACCGAGTAAAGACAAAACAAGCACGCATTCTAAAGATATGCATATGCATTCATGCCGTGTCTAACGAAAAGAAAGGCCCCTATAATCTTCTCCCATTCTCGCTCCTTTTATCATTATCCACCACCCCTGAGGTCCCGTGTTGGCAAGTTGGCCTGTATCTTGAATGGCGGGGTGCTTAATCCATTGCGCCGAGAACTGAATGTTGTTCCGACTTTGCTGTGACTCGATATGTGTGAAGGCCGGAAAGGGCGCGTCCTGTTTGTATGGTATGGTGGAGGGGAGGGTATCTGGGGAGAAGCAGAAGCGCAGCTGCAATCGTGGGACTAGTTCACATAAAATCATCACTAGGAAGTATTAGCACCAGTGCCCAGGTCATCTTGAGTAAGGAAACTCACTCTCCAAAGTCATCATCATACGCGTTAACATCAGCTCCCGTGGCATTTCTATTCGCAACCAGAGTGGCCTTTGTCTTCTGGGCCTTGCTCTTCTTGCCTCCCTTCTCAGCCGCCTTCTCTTCCTTCATCTTCTCGTTGCCCAGTGCAGTCAGAGTGCTAGCAATCTTCTTGATCTGATCGCTAGGAAGGTCCTTGGCCAACTGCTTGGTGAACTCCTGCAAGAAGATTACGTACTGAGCCTTCTTAGCGTTGCTGCTAATGACCGGGACGAGGGTATCGCGCATCTTCTCGAACTGGAGCTTGGTCTTGGGGTCGAAAAGAGGGAGTACAGTAAGATCCACGGTGGAGCTGGGGTTTTTGGCGTCAACTACAACAGCGTTGGCGGCAGTAGTGGCCTTGCGGCTGTTGCTGATACCGATGTTTCCAAAAAGGTCCTCGGCGTGCTTCAGGTCAGACTCCTGCTCTGTTCGTCGCAGTCGCTCCCTTCGAGCAGCCTCATCTTCTTCGCTGCTGTCATCGTCACTCTCCTCTGCGAGTCTTTTTGCTTTCTCGGCTTGCTTCTGCGCGATGCGCTGGGCTTTGGACTTCTTGTTTGCCTTTTCCTCCGCATCCGCCTTGGCCTTTTTCTCTGCTGTGACCTTGGCCTTCTCGCGTTCGACCTCAGAATCCTCTGCTGCGGACCAGCTCTCTAGAACCTATTCTCGATTTAGCAACTGGCTCATTGCAGGTACAGAGCGGGGCGCATACATCACTATCTTCAGCCTCTTCATCATCAAACTTGCTGCGTCGAACAGTGGCAGCGACCGGGGGCGAGGAGGGAGGCGTGCTGCTGTCCTCTTCTTCATCTGCTCGGTTGAGTAGCGGTCAGCCAAATGTAGCCCAAGTACCTCATCACTGTGCATAGTGTCCTGCAACGTCGATCCTACAACCAAACCACGACGTATTCTCGTCGTAGGGTTGTTGAAACGCAGTATAGAGTAAAGTACAAAGGGCGACGGATTTCACAGAAAACAATGACGCGCGAAGGGATTGTGGCCACTCACCCCACTTGTTAGGCATTTTGACGGTTGTAAATTGATCGTAGAGTGTGCGCGAATGATTTTACGATGGGCTCAAGGCGAGGTTCTTGAATTTGGAATATTGGTGAGGGATAGTTGGAAGGTGTGGAAGAGTCACCGTGGGCTTTGCGAAAAGGAGGGAGGGCAAACCTAAGGGCTCTGTTCTGCCTTCGTTTCGCTAAATTTGAGACAGACCACCACAACCAGGACGGAACCGGCAATTCATTTTCATCTCATTTCGTGAGATATTGGGCACCGTTTTGGCGAGGTGCCCTCTTTTTTATGTTTTCTTTTTTATCTACAGTGTTTTACGGCCTTGCCCTCTTCACAAAAAGTCGCTACTCTTGGGTGCATAGTAAAAAGCGGCACCAATTTATAATATGCTAGGCGGCGTGGGGTGGGACATGCTCTACAGGTACGATAAAACAGGCGGATTTTGTGCATACTAATACCACTACTCTAATATTATTTTACATTAATTATAAGTTAAAATTTTAACTAAACTAAGATAGGTATATCAAATATAGTTATTGTCTTTTATTTTATAAACTTTTTTCAAAGAAGTTATTATTTTTTAGCTTTGTAATAGGTTATTTAGATGCTAATTAGATAAGGTAGCCTGTGTACAAAATCCGCCTCTTTTTTCGTACCTGTAGAGACATGACATTACAGCAGAACCGTAGAAGTCAACCATGGTGAGTGCCGCTTTTGTCTGTTCAGCATAAACACAAGGAACAATGAGCGTTGGGTTTCTATCCCGTGCTTGTAGATCGTACGAGTTACTTGACTTGCGTCTTTTTAGTGCGAGGCTTCAACACAAACAAATCTCAACTACAGTGCATCAATTTTTAATTCCTGTTTCTTTGCTTCTTATCAAGACTATGAGCCCAGTGCCCAGAGCAATGCATCATTTCTCATCAGCCATTTCACATCTTTTTCTGCATCATGCAACCCCCCTTCTTGAACGATATTTACAAGTTGACGGCAGTTCTGAACTTCTCACCAGCGTAGATAGCCTTGTCACCAAGCTCCTCCTCGATTCTCAAGATCTGGTTCAACTTGGCAAGTCGCTCAGATCGGGCCGGTGCACCAGTCTTGATTTGACCAGCTCTGATACCAACGACAATGTCGGCGATAGTGACGTCTTCGGTCTCACCAGATCGGTGGGAAACCATAACACCCCAGCCAGCGGCGTAGGAGTCCTTTGCTGCTTGGATGGACTCAGTAAGAGTACCGATTTGGTTGACCTTGAGCAGGAGGGCGTTGCAAGACTTCAGCTCGATAGCCTTCTTGATGCGGATGGGGTTGGTAACAGTCAAGTCATCTCCGACAATCTGGAAGTTGGAGGTCTTGTAGAAGTAGCTCCATGCCTCCCAGTCATCTTCAGCAAAGGGGTCCTCGATGCTGACAATTGGGTACTTGGTGGCGAGTTGCTTGTATTGGTCGGCAAGTTGCTCATAGGTGATCCACTTCTCAGGATCGCTGTCTGGGTTCTTGAAGTCCAAGTCGTACTTCTTGGCATCCTCCTTGTAGAACTCGCTAGAAGCAACGTCCATGGCGATGTGAACCTTTCCAGTGTATCCGGCAGACTCAATGGCCTCTGTGATGAGCTCGAGAGCCTCCTCGGCGGTCTGAATATCTGGTGCAACACCACCCTCATCTCCGACATTACCAGCAGATTGTCCATACTTCTGCTTGGCAAGACTCTTCAACTTTTGGTAAACCTCAGAACCTTGGCGAAGGGCCTCGGTGAAGGAGGGTGCGGATCTATCCGGTGTCAGTATGACGAAGATCTTAATCAAAGCAGGTAACTCACGATGGCACAATCATGAATTCTTGGAATGCCAAGCGTCCACCAGCGTGGGATCTGCATCTTGTTAGTTCTTGCACTTCCTCCAGTGTTAATTGATACGTACCCTCCGTTGAGAACGTTCATGAATGGGACAGGGAGAACATATGGCTTCTTGGTGCCTGCGAGGTCGGAAACGTGGGCGTAGAGTGGGATTTGCTACATGAATTAGTATAGCACGATTGCGATTGTACAAACCGAATGGTGCCACGAACCTTCTCAGCAGCGGCGGCCTTGGCAACAGCCAGACTGACACCCAGAATGGCATTTGCACCCAACTTTCCCTTGTTTGGGGTTCCGTCAAGCTTAATCAGGAACTCGTCGACCTTTGGCTGGTCCTTGACATCGATGTTCTCCTTGATAAGAGCGGGACCAATGATCTCGTTGACGTTGGCGACGGCCTTGAGGACACCCTTTCCAGCCCACTTTGTCTTGTCTCCATCACGGAGCTCAACAGCCTCGTGCTGGCCTATGTTATGACTCGAATCAGTTTTGTCTGGGGACGATGGGATCGAGTATACGCACCGGTAGACGCGCCGGAGGGAACAATGGCTCGGTGAAGGCCGGTCTCGGTGACAACATCTACTTCCACAGTGGGGTTTCCTCTCAAGATGGGTTAGCTATGTGGGCTCAGTAAACAGAGGAGGGAGATTGTTACCGAGAATCGTAGACCGATCGAGCGTGGATCTTGGTGATGGCCATGATGTTTTTTCTGTAGCGGGGTAGGTTGTTAGCGGAGGCTACAAGTAAAGGTAGGAACAGGAGAAGGAAGGGAGCGCTCACGTTATGTAGTAATTTGTAGGTAGTGTTTATGTGCTGAAGACGAGTTCGTCAGTTTGGGGTTGAAGGTTGGGTTGGAGGGTGGAAGAAGAAATTGATTGTCATGAGAAAATGTACTCGTGGTGGGGTGATGGAGCGATACAGGATGCGCAGAACGCAATCGGAGCTGCAGCTTAATCGTCTGATGGAGAAGCTCAGAGATTGATGCAGCACTGATAATCTCTTCGATTGGCTATGGGATGGAATGGAATACGTACAGTACCTAGGGATTTTATTTAGGCTGTGGTCGTGGTTGTGGTGCGTTAATTTGGACAAAAATACAGTGGAGGGGGTTTTGTTGAGTCTGGTGGGGTGAAGTCTCACGATGGACACGGCACACTGTACAGTAGTACAGTACGAGATGAGCACGGTATGGCCGACTTTTGTAAATGTTCCCACGATCAGCCGGTCACTCCCGCCTGCAGCCTTACCTACCAACTCCATTGGGTTTTGTAGTCATCTTTTCCAAAGTCATCTTTTTTGACTGCGGTGAAACTGATATCTACCTATTCACGAGGTAAAATCCCAACTTGACTTTATACCGGTAGGACGAATTCTACTGTTCAGGATACATCAGGATTGTAGGCTCTCTTAACCTCTGAGCATTACTCTATAGAACTTGTTGGCAATGGCCTCATGTTTGCTAAACATCCCGATGCGAATCTCGAATTGAGACTATTTGAGCTAGGTGCATATATAAATGCCGGGCTATGTGTTACTAGAGCCTCAAAGGGTCTCTTTTTCATGTGAGCTCCAATACCGGTACTCCAAGAACAGACATTCAACGTAAAGCTTCCACGAATAGTTACCGTTTATCCTTGCTGGCCTGGGAGGGAATACCGGTACGCATCATGTAAACTCACAAGAGGGGGCAAAGAAGGAGAATCGACTGTAAATCCCAACCTTATTCGCAGCCAAGGTGAGAACCATATTTACTTTGCGCACGTGATAGCGCAGCTGCTCACAACTGTCTTTGCCGAAGTTTAACCTTGCCTTCCCAGAGGCAGCGAGAGCTTCGCGTCTTACGGCTTGATACCGTTGCCATCTACACATTTCCAACTCCACATCGCAACTCATAATCCAGACAAGGCCATATTATCCTTCCTCCTCTGCGATACCCCCATACCCCCTCTCGCATTTTCATTACAAAACGAAATGTCCGACGAGGAGCGTAACCATGCGCTTCTATCGTTCAAGAACAAGCTCCTAGAATCTAGAGAATGGGAGGCAAAGCTGAAGGCACTACGGTTAGACATCAAGGGCCTGCAGAAGGATTTCGACCATACCGAGGATAACATCAAAGCTCTACAAAGTGTTGGACAGATCATTGGGGAAGTGCTGAAGCAGCTTGATGACGAGAGATGTTTGACCTCCCAAGCCCCCAACCAGTCTATCTACAATAGCTAACATATGTATACCAGTCATCGTCAAAGCCTCATCCGGACCCCGATATGTCGTCGGCTGCAGATCGAAGGTCGACAAGGTGGCGCTAAAGCAAGGAACGAGAGTTGCGCTCGACATGACTACGCTTACGATAATGCGGATGCTGCCCCGAGAAGTCGACCCGCTTGTTTACAATATGTCTTTGGAGGATCCCGGTCAGATTAGCTTTGGTGGTATTGGAGGTCTTAATGAGCAAATCAGGGAACTGAGGGAGGTCATCGAGCTTCCATTGAAGAACCCGGAGCTATTTCTGCGAGTTGGTATCAAGCCTCCGAAGGGTGTCTTGCTGTACGGACCTCCAGGTACGGGAAAGACGTTGTTGGCGAGAGCTGTAGCTAGCGGTCTAGAGACGAATTTCTTGAAGGGTACGTTAATGATACTTTTGTCACTAGCATTTACTGATCACTCGCAGTCGTATCCTCTGCCATCGTCGACAAATACATCGGAGAATCTGCACGTCTGATTAGAGAGATGTTCGGGTACGCCAAGGAACATGAGCCATGTATTATCTTCATGGACGAAATCGATGCTATCGGAGGACGAAGATTTTCGGAAGGTACATCAGCGGATCGTGAAATCCAACGGACACTGATGGAGCTTCTCAACCAACTGGACGGTTTCGATTACTTGGGCAAGACGAAGATTATCATGGCTACGAACAGACCCGATACCCTTGACCCTGCGCTTCTGCGAGCTGGACGTCTGGATAGGAAGATTGAGATTCCTCTCCCGAACGAGGTCGGCCGTTTGGAGATTATGAAGATTCATGCTGCTGGTGTGGTTACAGAGGGCGATATTGACTTTGAAAGTGTTGTGAAGATGAGTGATGGACTTAATGGAGCTGATTTACGAAACGTTGTTACTGAGGCGTAAGTTCCCCTTACCCCTATTACCCCAAACCACAGCTAATCTTTGTAGGGGTCTCTTTGCGATCAAGGATTATAGAGATGCTGTGAACCAAGATGATTTCAACAAGGCGGTCCGTAAGGTGGCAGAATCGAAGAAGTTGGAGGGTAAGCTGGAGTACCAGAAGCTCTAGGTATGAAGCGTGTGTTTCTGCATCGGCGCTATGGCATATGGTTGAGCGTAGGCTCGACTCTGTACAACACAAACACCATATGGAACGCATAGATATTTCCGGAAAGGTGCTTCCATCCGCTCTTCTTGAAACAGTGATTTGTGTAGATTGGCATATTCTCCTTTGTCCAAATTATGCCACATTTTCCCATAGACATCGGAAGGCGGCTGGTTGTGATACTCACCTTCAGACGTGCATGCAAACAACAAAGAAATGTTTGTCAATCTCTCGCCCTTCTTACTGTAAACGTTTTCGTTGTCTTCCCACCCTACAGTCTATGCATCTAACCCTCCCGCCCTGCTCAAAGGACAATTGAGACGCCCTTCATCAAAGTCTGCAGTGGGGTACTGTACTTGAACTTGTAATAATCACGAGGCTGAAGAAAAGAACTCGTCCTAACCCGTAAACGGCGGCATCACCGACTCGGGTCATAGTGTTATACGAAGTACGAGTAGGTAGCTCTCCATGTACTCCGTAGTATGAATACGGATAGTACATAAGTATGGAGGGCTCTCATAAGGTTCTAAGCCTCCTCGATAGTGCCTGTGCCTGACAATCAACAGTCGGGAGGGGATGCTATTTTTAACTTTAGTGTGTGGCTTTGCCTTACGCCCCTGCAGTTGATCTCGTAAAAGACGGTCAATTGCCTCACGCTATTGGCCCCTTTTCCTTCAGCTGAGGCAAAGGTTGCCAGGAGAAGTAGAGAGGACGAAGATGAAGTATTTGATTGGTCTATAGATTCCAGCCACAATCTATTTTGCTTAAGTAACCGGAGTGTTCCTTACTCCCGTACTTCTTTCTGCCTCGCACTATATACTGGACTGGACTGGACTGGTCTCGGTCTCGTATGTACCAGTACGCAGAGTAACCAGAACCAGACAGTGGAGTGGCGCTTTCTCATTGCCCGCCCAACCTTACCGGTTTCAGATCCTAGCCGAACCTCTAAAGCTTTGAACGTTATATTTCTTGCTTCTACTACTTGAACCTCCCTCCTCCTTCCCCCATTATTCCATCTCCTCACAACTCCATCTTCTTCTTCTCGCACATCCGTCTTACACCCACTCGTTTAGTCCCTCAAAAGGCCAACAGCCATTGTCAGACAATTTCCCTCGCTACCCCACCTACAAACAGCCACGTAAGACACGATGTGGTGAGTAAACATGGACCCCTCAGCTCCTGGACATACCCAAGACAGCTACTAACACACCCCAACAGTGGAATCTTTGGCTAGTGAGTTATCTGCGAGAGCCACCGGGGCACAATACTAATGCATACAGCATCAATTACTTGGTCGAGAAGGACCGCAAATACATTCTCGACACCCTCGTCAACGGTCTCTCCCGCCTCGAATACCGTGGCTATGACTCTGCCGGTCTTGCGGTAGACGGTGACAAGAAGAATGAGGTTTTTGCATTCAAGGAGGTTGGCAAGGTGATCAAGCTGAAGGAGCTCATTGCAACTGAGAAGCCAGATCTTACCAAGATCTTCGATTCTCACGCTGGTATTGCACACACCAGATGGGCCACCCACGGCCCTCCATCCCGCGTCAACTGCCATCCCCACAGGTAAACACATCTGGGTCATATTTGGGAAACATGTAACTAATGAGGAGCACAGATCTGACCCCACATGGGAATTCTCCGTTGTTCACAATGGTATTATCACCAACTACAAGGAATTGAAGACTCTGTTGTCTGCCAAGGGCTTCAGGTTCGAGACAGAGACCGACACAGAATGCATTGCGAAGCTTGCAAAATACATCTACGACCAGCACCCAACCATGGGATTCACCGATTTGGCGAAGGCGGTCATCAAGGAGTTGCAAGGAGCTTTCGGTCTATTGATGAAGTCTGTCCACTACCCACACGAAGTTATTGCCGCCAGAAAGGGGTCCCCATTGGTCATTGGAGTACGAACACAAAAGCGGATGAAGGTCGACTTTGTTGATGTGGAGTTTACTGAGGATACCCCCCTTCCAGCCGAGCAAGCATCCCAGAACGCTGCGCTGAAGAAGTCCGCTACTGGCAACTTCTTGTCCGTTGGAAATTCCCTCGCACCCCCAGACAAGTCTCTTCTTCATCGCTCGCAATCTAGAGCTTTCATGACTGATGATGGAGCACCAATGCCCACTGAATTCTTCCTTTCATCCGACCCTTCAGCCATTATTGAGCACACAAAGAAGGTCATGTACCTTGAGGACGACGATATCGCGCACATTCACGAAGGTTCCCTTAATATTCATAGACTTACAAAAGCTGATGGATCCTCAAATGTCCGAACTATCCAGACCATCGAGATGGAGTTGCAAGAGATCATGAAGGGCAAGTTTGAACATTTCATGCAGAAAGAGATCTTCGAGCAGCCTGAGTCGGTCGTCAACACCATGAGAGGTCGCCTTGACGTTGAGAACAAGGTGGTTACCCTGGGTGGTCTGAAGGCATTCATGCCCACTATCCGCCGCTGCAGAAGAATCATCTTCATCGCTTGCGGAACCAGTTACCACTCTTGCATGGCCGTCCGCGGTATCTTCGAAGAGTTGACCGAGATCCCCATCGCCGTCGAACTAGCTTCCGATTTCCTCGACAGACAAGCACCTGTATTCCGTGACGACACCTGCGTCTTCGTCTCCCAGTCCGGTGAGACCGCCGACTCCCTTCAAGCCCTGAGATACTGCTTGGAGCGCGGTGCCCTGCTGGTTGGTATCGTCAACGTTGTCGGTTCCTCCATCTCCCTCCTCACCCATTGCGGTGTTCACGTAAACGCCGGCCCCGAGATTGGTGTTGCATCTACCAAGGCCTACACATCCCAGTTCATCGCCATGGTCATGTTCGCGCTATCCCTCAGCGAGGACCGCGCATCCAAGCAAAAGAGACGCGAGACCATTATGGAGGGCCTAGGCAACGTCTCCGAGCAAATCCGCGAAGTCCTCAAGCTCGATCAGCCTATCAAGGAGCTATGTGCCCGCACTTTCAAGCACCAGAAGTCCCTCCTGCTTTTGGGCAGAGGCAGCCAATTCTCCACTGCTCTCGAGGGCGCGCTCAAGATCAAGGAAATCTCGTACTTGCATTGCGAGGCTGTTATGTCTGGTGAGCTGAAGCATGGTGTCTTGGCTTTGGTTGATGAGAACCTACCTATTATCATGATTCTCACTCGTGATGATATCTTCGCGAAGTCTTTGAACGCTTACCAACAAGGTATATTTCCCTCTCATAACCCCCTTTCAAGTTTCACAAATACTAACACGTGAACAGTCATTGCCCGCAACGGCAAGCCAATCGTAATCTGCAACCCAGGTGACGAGGAATTCAAAGCTGGACAAGCCGAAAAGATCGAGATTCCCAAGACAGTCGACTGCCTCCAAGGTCTCCTAAACGTCATTCCCTTGCAACTCATGGCGTACTGGCTCGCTGTTGCCGAGGGCCTGAACGTCGATTTCCCGCGTAACTTGGCCAAGTCCGTTACCGTAGAATAGATGTCCTAGTATCTGAAATGAAAGTCTTGGGTTTGGCAGTGGAGTGTTTACGGTTTTGGGATCAACGCTTGGTTGTTTTTGGCCGGTTTATGAATGACATATGAATCTTCTTAGCGTTCGTTGAGTTGGGAAAAGGGAAATGGGAGTTGCGAATAACTTGGCTTGCCATTCACGTCTAGAGGGGAAGTTGGCAGGGTGTGTATTCTAGTCGCAATGGATTTTATATTATGACGCGGACGCAATATGCTACTTGAACTGTGAAATTCGCAGGAATCTAATCTAGTCAGGCTTCTACTCTTGATATTAACGAGCCTCGATTCTCGTGAAGAAATAATTGACTTACTTGTACAACCTTAGTGTATTACCCTTCTTGCTTGCTTCATTAAAGTGGTGTGTAATCTCTAGAGCACCTTCGTCTCATCCAGTATCTCATCCCGACATATTCCCATCCATCCATTCATCCCGTCAAGTCAACTCAGAACCAAACCAGGTTCATCATCCTGCTGAAGCAGAAGCCGGAGGGAAGCACATCTATGTCTCTTTGCTTAAGCAATTTTAATAGCAGTATTATATATCTCAATCCCATTCCCATTCCCAACCATATACGAAACCGCGAAAGCGAGTGAGGGAAAAGTCCAATCCGATTCCGTGACCCCTAATGCCAAGCCCAAGACTAACAATCTACAATAGACAATATAATGTGCAAAACCGCGAAAGTGAGCAATGAATGAAAACAAGGAACAGGAAAAGAAGAGGAATAAGGGAAATTTCGGTCCGCAAAACACTAATTTGCGCATCCATCCATCCATCCATCCATCTCCAATCCAAAGCCCGCCCCACATCAGCTCGCTTGACTCTCACACCATCCATCAATCCATCCATCCATTCCCTCTCATGCTCAACTCCCAGCATACAACAGGCGTGAACATACCTCTGAATCCTCATGCAAGCACAAGTCACAGACAGAGCCGAAGAGTGCTCTTTGATTAGGAGTAAGATATAGATGGATGAGGTACGCAGATGTTTCGATTGATACGATGCTCTATTGGTTATCTTAGTGGCTGTAAAAAGTAGCTAGCCGTTAGTTAGAAGTGGTGGGAATAGCAAGTAGCAAATCTCCAGGCAAGACGACAAGCCAGGATCCTGTCTAACCAGTATTCGTCAGTACCCCACACCCGCTGGTTCAACTCCACCTTTTCATCCTTGGATTTCTTGACGAAATCAAACCAATATTCAAAACGAGCAAGCGGCGGGTACAAAAGAGACAGAAAGGGCCGGAGTTTTGTCCTCGCGCATTTAGAACGTCTTGCCATTGGTTAATCCCTGCTTATTCCTACTTCACTCAACCCTCGCTTCCTCTTCAGCGTATTGAGCTTCGCAGGCACCATTAGTGGCGGTTGTTGTCGAGGAAAAGCTCGCTGTTGATAGTGGTTAGTAAGACTCGAAACAGTCAAAGGGGAGATGTGTGCAAAGAATAAAGTGGAATGCTCCGAAGGGCTACTTACAGATCATCGACCGACATCATTCTTGATGTTGGATCCTTGTGAACTAGCAGAGGTCCCCGGAAAGGCTCGCTGTCAATGGTGGTTAATAAGGCTCCAAATAGTCAAAGGCGGGATTTATGCAAATGACAAAGTGGAATACCCCGAAAGGCTACTTACAGATCATTGGCCGGCATGATTTTTGATGGTGGATCATTGTAGACTGGATCAGGGCCCAGAGGTCCCCGTGGAAGATCTAGGCGGGACATCACCGGGCTCAAACTCTTCCTTTCGAAGTGTCCTTCATCATTGTGACTTCCTATGACCGGGTTGTATACGCTCAGGTCCTTGAATTGAGAATCAAAGAATACTCGATTACCATTTAGTGACCTTGGTTCAAATTTACGCGAGTTCCCGCCCATTGTGTACCGAGTGATACGCGTGCCCGTGTCGGGATCGACAGAGATGGTCTTCAAGCAATCCACCTTCCCGGTTTCGATGTTCCTGATCCAGCGGCATGGGAGTTCTGACTGCACCTCATATTCCGGTTTATAGGCATATGTTTGTGTGAATATCGAAGCGTAGGATTCGATATCAGGAGGCTGGGATGATTGAGTATCTGGCCCTTGAGGACTATCTGCCTCCTCTGACCTTCGCTCATTTGCTATCTTGCTCCACCAATCCACTGAGCGGAGGTTTGCTGGATGTGGTGGGAGGGCGCTAGATCTACTCTGCTTGCGGCTTGAAGCTTTCCGCTTTTCTTGCGCTCGTAGAGATTGGGTGCGGTTCGTTCTGTGCGAATACGGTCCTGGTCTGGACGATATACCGTGCTTGACTCTGCTGCCTCCTCTGCTGCCTACTCTCTGAGGTTGATTGTGATGAGAAGTACGGTGCACAAGGCTCGGCTGAACCGTTCGACTCTTACCTTGCATGGCAACATCATAATATCCCGTTCGCTGAGCAGGAGTTCGGGGTGGAGTAGGTATGCTGCCCGTCGCTTGAGCTTTTGCAGCTTGAGCTCTTGCAGCTTGAGCTCTTGCAGCTTGGACCCTTGCAGCTTGCAATTGCATAGAATGGTGATGGTCCTGGAGTAACTCACCCAGTGTTTTGTTGAGGCCCATCTTAGAGTTGTTATCCTGGGGAACGGCTTGAGCCTGCTGGTGCGGCGTATTGAGCTGGGGCTGGTTACGGGGAGAAGCGGAGACCTGTGAATGGTTTTGCGAGTTGTTTTGGGGATAAGTATGCGTAGTTGGTAGATTCTGTTGAATTGGTGCTCCGTGGTGAGAGGACTGATACTGAGCAGGGCCCGGAAAGGAGGATCCTGGACTCCACGAACTCTGACTTGAGCTGCTTGGGCCTGGGGTACTTTGATTGGAACTATATTGTTCACTCGGCAACCTCGACATTGGCACGCCTGAATTATGATGACCAGCGTCATTGTTTTTGTTGTTGTTTGGGCAAGAGCGATCCATGGTGGGACTTGCAGACTTGCAAACCTTAAATACTTCTCGAGTTTCGTAGCTGAAGAATATATTTAGAGAGTACAGCGCGAAATAACTGAATCACATACCTGATTCAAGGAAAGTAATTAATAATATCCGTGCTGGCGCTGTAAAAATAAGATAAATCTTCGAGTACTCGACGTGGATTTTCTGGGTTGGTTGCGAGGGGGAAGATGATAAAAAAAGGGGAAAGAATATTAAGTGTAGGATGGCTTGTCCTCTGTGACGTGAGGTTTAATTAGTTGTCTAGTTCAGTGTGCTAACTTCACGGAGTAAAGATAATTTTGGCACCAGACGTTAGGCTTTACTTGGACAGGAGCAACCTCCTAGTGACTACACTCCATATTTTTTCATAAGCGTTTGACGCTTAAACTTCTGTGGAGAGAGGATCCGAGGACCCTAAGTATCAGATAAAGGCCGAAATGGCTAATACGCAGTGAACCCCCAGTAATGATGCTGAACTTGAATCAGAAGAGGACCTTGACGAATGATGATCAGAAGGAGAAAGCAGGCCGATGAGTCCTGAGGAAATTCTATTAGATCTGTCTGAACTCGGGGGGAATGACTCGAAGCTTAAGAAGGCCAAATAGTGGCCGCAAAACTGTATAAACTAACTTATCTATCTCCAAAGAACTTTCTAATATCTTGATAAGTATTTAGCACCCTCTCCTCCTAGTATGACAGGGAAGGGCCTGCATAATAAGTATTCTAAATACCTTACGGAGGGTGGCCTGTAGGCTAGGTTCGATTCCTGACTTCCCAAATAATAAAGGGTACTGCTCCTGGTGGCATAGGCACCCCTTTCGGCTTCGGCTAGCGCTACGCGCTAGGAAACAAAAATCAACGCATAATCAGGTATAACCGTTGGATCATAGAGCACTATCTCTATAGAATATGTGGATGGATCTTGTGCGAGTATGGCCTGAGCTAAATTATTATATCTTCTAGTAATGACTTTCTCTGATGTAATAACGGCCTCGCAAAGCGACCTAAGAACTCGACTTTTGACTTGAAAGCTGAAAGTTTGCTAATGTTTCAGAAGATATGTATATACCTGACATTTTGAAAACTCGAAGCGAGTCTTTCTTTCACAATATCTCCGTCCATAGTAGTTCTTAGTGGTCTAACAAGTAAGACATGTCTGGGGAAAGATTTCAAAAGATTGATATCAAAACCCCATACATAAATTAAACAACCCACTCGAAGAGTTTATGTGCTACAGAAATCCAGAAAGCCTTGGACTTTAGGCATTTCTTCTGCTTGAAACTATTCGATTGACATATACAGACGTCAAGGGTGCGGATTATGTATGCTCCCAAAAAGGATGACATGCCACGTGCAACGTTAGAGTAACGCGATCATGGTGGTGAACTGACGACAGAGACGACAGAGACGACTAAAAGAGAAGACCAAAGCGACTAAAGATGATAATGCAATGTATGAGGAAAACAGAACAACCAGCTAGCACGCATTTCCAGCTGTAGGTCGAAGACCTTTCACCTCAAAAGGAACCCAAGGTAAGGTCACGAGGCTGAGAAGGCTACTTGCTGTAGATCTACAGCTAGAAGGTACGCAAGTCTTAAGTTGGATGACACAGAAACAAATTGAGCTGACGAAGAGAGAAAGAAAGACAGAAAGAAAGAAAGAAACAAGAAGGATGATGAAACGATGTGATGTGGAGGGGGTAGCACGTGACTGTTAGTGTGCAGCTGCAGCCCGCATTCGCTCACAGAAGAAGGACGAACCGGCTATTATTATAGAAGCGGGGCGGGGCGGGGTTACTTTTCTCCCTCTCAGGCTGAGCTCATGCCACGCTCACGCTCACGCTGTCGTGCTACATCTGCTATCTAATAATCTAATAATAATATTCCAAAACCGTATATTATTCGTATATTATTAGGAACAATTGCTACCCATGTTGGCTAGCCCGTACGAAGGACGTCTACCTACAGGTGTCCTGTACGTACCACTTGCAGACTGTCAGTGACAGAGACATTGACTAGATCCCTCATGCACACGTACACAAATCGTTGCACTGCTGATTTCGCTGGATGGATACAGACAGGCAGCAGTATCTCGACCATCCTCTATCCAAGATCGACAATCTCTTCGCGTTCTTGTGAAAATGCAGTTGTTGGTTTCGGCAGATGTGTCAATAACCAACACGGTTGGCTTATGAAGGATTCATCCGCCTCGTTCTGTTGGTGATGTCCATGCAGATCTGAGGCTCAAACCCAACCTAAGCCACGGTCTTACCCACGATGCCTTCCTTCATCCAAAGGAAAATCAGCCTTGTCTCATCCAAAGGAAAGGCGCTACGGGTACTTCGAGATCGTGTTACTAGGGGTACATCTGGTTGGTTACATCAATGACAGATCTTCATATCAACACTCTACAAAGAATCCAGCCTCGTGCTGGGACAAAAAAGCGGCGCCGATTATGATTGTTCTACGCCGAGTGGCACATCAAAAGGCCCCTGAAATGAGTGCCGCTTTTTCTGTCTAAGACGAGCCTGCTTACACCCTCAAGTGAGTCCAATACCCCCAGGAAATACATAACTTCGAGCACGAGTGGTATTATGCTCCTTGTCCCTTGAAAGCTCGAGGCTGAATCCTCCAATCAATATGTTTATTTTTCCGTCTAGCCAATGGAATCACTTGGGCTGTTTCACAATTGTGTTGCTGCAAAGTTGGGGCCAGGCAAAACTTTTATCGTTATGGGCTGTGCTGGGCGTACCTGCTAGTCGCAAGTATTCTAGAAAGGAATATCATGGAGATGTGATCTGCGGCCAAGTTGTGCAGTTGGTAAATCTAAATATATGAGCACTCCTTGTCCACCCCCATATGCTGTCATAGACTCATATAGCTCTCAGGGACTTCGTCTTCGACTTCTACGACTACCAAAAACTCTCTTTTTCTCAATAATGGGGTTCAAAACTTTGATCAAGAACCTTTTACGAGTCAAAAAACCTGTTGATCTTGTAGACTTAAGCCCTCCCACAAGCCCTCCCACAAGATCTCGTTCCTCTTCTGAATCATCATATGATGAACCTAAGAGTGACCGACCGTGGAGGTCCTTAATCGACAGAAAATTCAAGTACAAGCATGGATCTGGCACTACAACTCGACGAAAAGCCTACCGCAATCGAATATTATTGATCGTTCTCATTCTGTGCGGTTTGGCAAGCATCGCTGTAGGGTTTGTAACCCCGTCACACACCACATTAATGGATTAGAAGCTGAACTCTGCTCGTAGGACATGGTACGCTCTTGTGATCGCATTGATCAAGCGTCTCTCACCAAAGACACCTTCAACTGGTCTCCAATCAATCACCAAAGCCTGGCAAGGACCCAGCGATTCATTACACTTGCTCTCACCATGGCCGCAAGATTTCAGCAGAGACATATCACCTATCCAAATACATAGCCATAACGATTATCATAGAAAAGTCCCGCTCTACGAAGCCTTATCAGTTGGATGCGTAGGCATCGAAGCAGACATCTGGGTTCGCCACGATGGGAACGGCAAAGAAGTCCTCCTCGTCGGACACTCGTCCAAATCCCTCACCGCACAACGGACACTGAACAACCTCTACCTCGACCCCCTTCTCCAAATCCTCGACAACCAAAACAAGCCGGGAGCATACGAAGACTCGCAAAACCAAACCCGCCCCGTAGGAGTTTTCGAAACCCACCCAAACGAAAGTGTCGTCCTGCTCTTAGACTTCAAATCCTCAAGCACAGACCTCTTCCCCGTCGTCCTAGCTGCCCTCGAACCCCTCCGAACCAAAGGCTACCTCACCACATACACAAACAACACCCTAACGCCCGGCCCCCTCACAATCGTCGCATCAGGAAACGCCCAGTACGCCGACATTATCTCGAACTCCACCTACCGCGACATCTTCCTCGACGCGCCTCTAGCAACCATCTCCGACCCCAAATACAACACCACGAACTCCTACTACGCCTCGACCTCGCTCAACAAAGCAGTCGGACATCTCTGGGGCGGCAAATTCAGCTCAAAGCAGTTGCAGATCGTCAAGGACCAGATCAAGGCAGCGAGCGACAAGGGCCTCAAGGACAGGTACTGGGATACGGTTAGCTGGCCTATCCCGTGGCGGGATTACGTCTGGAAGACGTTGATGCGGGAGGGGACTGGCATGCTGAATGCTGATGATTTGGAGAGCGCGGGGAGGTGGAATTGGGATTACTGTGTTGTGGCTGGGTTTATCTTGTGCGGTTAATGAATCAAATAAAGCTTTTGTTTTGTTCTGTTTTGTGGCGGTGTGAGTGGGTGATAGTTATGTCAGTCATATTTGCCAGCCGCGTTTGTAAAATGATACCCCGCCGAGATGGTTTCTGGATTTAGAAGTTTCTCGTGTAGTTTATTTGTCATGTACGCTGATGGATTAAGAGATAGAAATGTAATGGTTGATCATCATGTATAGGGTGAATTCCTCGCCTTTTGTGGGGTATTGTACGGAGCTATATCACTTAGACATTTCAAGTAATCCATCACACGGCTTCCTAGACCAGAAAGAAGACACTGAAACCAGATTCCACCATTGTCGTTGAATTACAACAAAAAACACAGCATTAACCCCTCCAGCAATTTACAGTCGTCTCTACAGAAAGAAGAAGCGGTAGGCACAAAAGGCGACACCAACTTCTAACATGCCAGATGGCGCGTGCCATTCAAAGCCAACGAAAACAAACACCGCTTTTATATCTAACAAGCATGCATAATAAATACATCAAGATTTAAACCTCCCATAATTACCAATCCTGTTATGCAGAAGCCCTAAAACAAAACACAATACGAGTTAAACGACTCACCGGCAATGGGTGATAAACACAACTCGTATCCCCAAACCCCAGCTGTTTCGAGACGAGCCATGATGATAGAGAGAGAGGGGGTGAAAAGAAGGGACAGAACGCCAAGTGATATAAATAAGCCTTGAATAGCCTATACACATCCCGGCCCAGATAGGAAATTTTATGTGTTGGTTAATGCGCAGTCTACTTCTATACGGACTACGCCGCGCATGACGTGTACGGCATGACCGGTTGGCTCTCAAATCCCAGAAATCTTACGCTGCTGCCTCCGCCGGCATGACGGATCGTTGTGAATCGACAGACAGCCAACACGACGTGCTTTGGCATTTGCCCCATGCCTTAAGCATTTCATCCTTACTGCCTAGGCTTGAGGTACAGTAACCAAGCCTCGCCTCTCCCAAATGCATACAGTCTTGTAATTCTCCGCAACGAACTCCACTTCACACCTTAACACCCTAAATCTCAACCTCCAACACATCGTTCTCACCCTTAACAATCTTCGTCCGTCTCCAGCTCGCGCGAGGCGGGAACCGTGCCTCGAAACAGGAATCCAGCTCTTCGATCGTGCGGCTGCATGTCTCTACGCCGAACCATAGTATGCCTGCGACGAAATCTACTGCTATCCAGACGAAATAGTATTCTTTTAGAAATTCCATTAGCATAGCATAGTATAGCATAACTCCCCAACCAAGGCACAGGAAAGGGGGGAAAGGTAACTCACTCCAACTGATATCTCTTAGGGCAATGCCAGTAGTATACGTAAAGAATATCGTGGCGATATTACTCTCCAGCGCATGCAAACTAATGCCCTTTGCCCTGATCTCCTGGTTCAGCACTTCAGTGCAGTACAGCGATTGGTTCGGCGTGTACACGAAGCTGAAGAGAAGATGGAACTAACGATTGAGGAGGCGAAGGTGAGTAGCAGTTTCCTCCTCACGGTCTTCACACCAACAGAAGCCAGCATAGTAGGTAGGAAAACTGCTGCTGTGTTAGTCCCAACCCAAGCAATCTGAGAAACCACTCACACGTTAAAATAGAATTCCCAGACAGACTAGAGGCCAAAGTAATCAACGTAATCATCCCAGTCCTCCAACGCGCAGGGTGCGAGTTGAACAGCTCCCTGTATTCCCACAAGCCGCCAATATACTCCCAAGGAGTCTGCGGCTTGCTAAGCTTGACATGCAGCGCCACCTCCCTGACTTCCAGCTTGGCGACTTCGTTCTCAGGTCCACCGTGGTACTTGTATATAATTGCAGCCGCCTCATCCATACGATCGCGAGAAGTAAGCCATCTCGGCGATTCGGGGATGAAGAAACAGCCAACAAAGACGAGAACAGGAGGACGAACCTGCAGCAAAAGCGGAAGTCGCCATGCCCACGTGTCGGAATATTGGGAAGTAGCGTACACAACCCCCGTGGCTGTGATGGAACCCGTGAAGTAGAAGGAATTGTAATACCCGCCCAGCCTGCCCCGCCACTGCGGTGGGATGATTTCCGTCACGTAGACAGGAGCTAACAGCGTCTGGAGGATAATGCCAAAGCCGAGCAAGAACCGCGAGGCATTGAATTGATCGAGAGTCTGTGCACCAGCGGCCAGCGCCGCTCCAGCCAAGGTAAAAGCACACCCTGATTGCATACCTCTCCTCCGTCCAAAATAGTCCATGATCGGACCCCCAAACCAGCACCCAATGGTCGAGGCGGCTTTTTAGAGGACGAAGACGAGACCGGTTGCGCCTCCGGTTTCTTTCAGTTTAAAGGACTTGTACTGTGGATCCGCATTGATGGATCCCATCAAACTGCCATCGAATCCGCTCGAGGTGGCATTGAGGAATGATGCGAGGAGGCAGAGATACAGCAGAAGTGACTCTTTGCACCTGGGTTTGAGATAAGATTCATGCTTGGCAATAGCATACTGGACCTCCTCATCAATTTCCTTGAGAGTATCTAGTGTGACGACTTTCTCGACCGAATTACTGGCGACAGCAATGCTCTTCTTGAGCTCATCCTCTTGGACTGGAACTGCCATATTCATTAGCCTACTGTACAGAAAAATGCCCAACCGGTGAAGCTTGTACGAGTATAAGAGTAAGAGAACACTGCCCGCGCCGCTCACCTCCCCCCCAATACCCCAGGAACGTTACATATCTTATCATCATTTTATTGAGTTGTTGCGGGCAACGTTTGTAGTACAAGGCTAGAGTTCTGAGGGTGCATGTCGAGTTATCTCCTACCGAACGGCCGAGCCCGCCAATAGATGACCGACGCAAGGGGCTTATCAATGACTCGAATTAGGGAGATTCCGAAGCCATGGCGACGGAATTATGGCACCTGAGAACAAATGACTTTAACTGTAGGCAAATGGGTTGCTTGAGCCCCTCATTACTGGTAGTGGACAGCATTCAAAAGCCGATCACTTAATTAGTAGCTGCGAGGAACACTTGAATGTTTAACCCTGGTCAATTGCTCATTACCACAAGCGGATTTGGATACAAATCTATGCTTCATTTATTCCTAGCCAAAGCCATGCTGACCTTAGATAACGCCTCATAAGTGATATTGTCCATGTATGCTCAAGTGGCCAGAACTCCATTCCCCCCAAAACACCAAGCTTGCGTAACAAATTATCCAGCACCAAAATGACTAATTGTAGCCCCTCGACATATATTGGCGGGGAGGACGTGAATGCCGGTTCGAAGAAGCAATGACCCTATTCGCGGAAGGGGATCGAGAACTTCTCAGCGGGTCATTCCGACGTGAAATTGGGTTGCGATAGGCCGTCGTCCGTCTGTTTCGTTCACCCAAGCCTGCTGGCGTGACCATTCTACCCGGATCATGAGCTCCTCTCAAGCTTTGTTGATGATCTGCAAACATTCTACTGATCTGAGGATCGAATTGCTGCTGGATCGCTACTCCTTGATTGAACCGATCAAACTGTCGGCGCCGTCGGGGCGGACGAGGCTCGTCCGACTCATCATCATCATCCTCAATGTCATGAAACTGATTCACGCCTCCGAGATACTCCTCGGCTCCGTAGGGAATCGGCTCGTCGTCTGTTGCGCGGCTAACGCTACGCTCCGACCTGGACTCGTCTGCTGGACCACTAGGATAGACGGTATGCTCGCCATAGCCGTTGGTGTTAACACTTACACTACGGCTGGCTCTCGGGGAGGCGCTCATTTCGGTATCTCCATCCCTGTCGTAAACACTAGAATCTCCAGCCTCAGAATCATCGTCATCCGCATCTTCATCCAGACTTTCGTAGTTATCTGGGATGTGCTCGTGGGGTATGTAAGGTGGGCCATCGTATGTTGGTGTTTCTGAATAATCCTCTCGTGATCGGCCTTCATCGCCGCCAGAGTCGCCATTCCCAACCATTGTCTCCGTATCGCTTTCATCCGATTGACCGTCATCCGAATCTTCGTATCCGTAGCGGCTACGGAATGTAAATTGTTCTTCGACTTCACTATCATTCCCTGGATCTAATGGGCTCCATCCGGCAGTCCGCAGCATCTCACTATTCATATCACCTGCATCTGAATCATTTGTACCGTTGTCGGTTACTGTAACGACCGAAGGCGTAGGACTGAAATGAGGCCGGGCCCTTCGTCGCGGAGCTCGGTTTGATACAGCGCCCCCTTCATCAGACTCATCATCATCATCCTCATCATCGGAAATTGTAACAATAGCACGCTGATCAGACGGCTGGCGAACTGGACCCTGCCCTGGCTCTTCTTCGTCGTCCGGAGCAACAAATCCATCCAGTGAGCCTTCTTCATCATCGTCGGCATCGCTGTACATTCCGCTAGTATCTGTATCATAGTTCATCGGCCCTGGCATATTATTAGGGAACCTGGTGTGAAAACGGGGATGATTTATATGCATGTCGATATATGCTCCTGGGGAGCCAAACTCGGCGTCCAATTCGCCTTCCATGTCGAGGGAAAGATTATCCAAGTGCTCTAGATCGGCATCATCATCGATGTCGCTGTACAAGCCGTAGTCGACGTCCTCTTCATCCATCTCGAATCCGCAGTTTTGACAAGCGGGCCCTGTAGACAAGTCAGCGTGGTAATCTTAAAGAAAGGTTGGTGATAACAGACCCCCTTCGTGCTCGAAGTTACACTCGGGACATCTCCAAACGTTATCCGCTTCATCCCTCCATACGCCGCCATGTCCACCGTGTGCTACAGGGAATGCTCCTTTAAAAAGCCCTTTAGCTCCAGATCTATCTCGGTCCACCTCGGCGACTTCTTCGGAACGTTTTTGGGTGTGTTGGTCAATGGATTCGTCTGAGGGCATCAACTCGCTCCGTTTGGTGAATACTTCAACCATTTGTTTTACCTAGAAGGCTAATCAGCTTGGGCCCTTGCAGAGTGAGGCAGGTACTTACAAGATAGTTTGGGGCTGGTATCAGTTGAACGCGGGTCCGGCATTCAGGGCACGACTTCTTTCTCTTATTCGGAATAAACCAGTTGCACAAACACTGTAATAGCAGTCAATATAAAGTACGAAGGTTCACGAATGAGCCTTACGGAGTAGCAGTACGTATGCCCGCAAGATAAGGTCCAAGGCTCGTACAGCAACTGATCACATATCGAACATGTTACCAAGCTCCGGATATTTGTAAGGTCTGCCTTGAATGTAGTAGCAAGCTGCAATATCTGGTTAGCATATGACTCTAGCCGCCTTGGCTTTCAAAGCTCACCTCCAGGTCACTCTTTGCAGCCTCCGGCACAAACGCTCCCACGTCTACGGCAGAGGGAGTTGCGCCTCGTACATGGGATTTCTGAACGAGAGCTTCATGTTTTACGGTATGCCTCGAGGCCGCTGCTGGAGTGGGCGGAGCCATGGTAATCCCGCCAACGTGGACGTGAGGCGGAGAAAGGTTCCGCGGTGGGCAAGGAGGAGCCCAGTACTGAAATAGATCAGTACAATCGTACTGGTGGGACTGTGGTGGGTGGTTGGTAGAACACAGGAGGAACGAACGCGTGCCGTCAAAAGCATCCAAAGCGTTGGTTTTGTGCAGTGCAGTTCTTGAAGTTGATGAAAGGCAAGTGCAAGGCCCGATCCGATGTTGAATTACGTAAGCGAGACCCTTCTCCACCGCTCTAAAACCTTCCACTAGGCTCCTTTAAGCTCGCGGGGTAAAATCGTATTCATTCCAACGTCAAGCTTCAATAATGACCTCTGGTTTACCGTATTAATTGGAATATACGACATTACAAAGTCCTCCTCAAAGTGCAGGTGATTGATCAGCCATGTTCAAAGCAACCGAGCCTTTATGCAGATCCGTCCAAAACTCTCACCGGAAAGGGGCTCCCAGTATACATAATTTCATCTGAAGAACCCGGTCCAGCCTGCTGGAGTGCTATATTTTGTATCTTACCTCACTTCCCCTCTATCAATCTCGATTAGGTTAGCCAACACCTGACAATGAAGTATTAATCATAAATCCATTATGCTCATCGATTTTGTTCCGAAAACCCAATTGCTGCCCTAGCACATTTGAGTATCGCTGTTCTTGGCCCCTATTTCCTGTTTTCTTTCCTGTTGAAGTTATCTAGCCAGTGATAACTGTTTGATACCAAGAGTCATAAATGATGTCTTCTCAAGAAGTCATTATTGGATTATCTCCATTCCATACGACTGCCGTGTAGCATCAATGCTCGAGGTCATCCGCCTTACGTGGCAACGCATCAGCGAATTGCGCCATAGCTTTCAATGGGGGGCGGCACCTTCGTCCGCGTAGCACCGAAACACAGATCAAGACACCCTCTTATTTAAGAGCGGGCCATTGGAACATCACACTCGCGGACTGAGCTCTTTTCAGTATGCAGAAGGTGAATCTTCAGTTCCAAGCAAGTACAGAACTATCTACGCTCAATCGCTAAATGAGGGAAAACCAGCAAGAAAATCAACGCAAATTTTCCAAGCACAATGAGCATTCGTGCACAATGTGACAAAGGCTCCCCATTGCGACAAAAGAGAACGGTTACCCATCGAAAGCACCAGAATTAAAGATTCCTATCTCCCCAAAGCGACAACGCTTCGTGCAATACAACGAGAAATACTCGAATGGCCCGGCAAACCCCAATGCAATTTCTATTCCGATTTCCTGCGTTTAGCGGACTCGCAGACGGGTGGCAAATGTCCTTTGACTACCTTGGACTCCTCGACAATCTCAGCGTCCACGGCCTGCAATGCCTTGATCTCAAAGTCCAGAAAGTTTTTGATAGCCTTGACATCCGTGGTGCCAGCTTTCATAGAATCACGAACGTCCTTCAGCATACCACGAATCCTGGCCTCTGCATTCTCGAGCTGGTACTCCATGACTTGGTTGTAGAGATCTGGCAGGTGCGAGATAGGGCGGACGGTATCCAAAACAGTATCATCTCGAACGTGGGGATTTTTTGGTCTAAAGGAAGTGACCGCGGTAATGCGCTCCTGGCCACCAAACGCCTTCAAGGCTTGGTGATCTATGTATCGGCCTTGCAAAACAACGGCACAGCCCTAGCATCATGTCAGACCTGGAATACTTTTGATGAACATCCGTCTTACCTTGGATGGACCGCGAACTTTCCTGATCTCTCCTGTGCCTGTCCTCAAGGCAGTCTCTCCTCCAACCATGTTGGTGGTATCACTCATCATCAAGACACAGACAAAAGGATAACTATCCCTATGCCATCCGACGATAGCATCATCATCATCATTTGTGCCCTTGGCCAACTCACTCTTATCTCCCGGTACCGAAAGGTTGATGTGGGCGATCTCGTAGTCTATGACAGGAACAAGTTCAATGCCAGCGATCTTGGAGATAATGGCTAGTGTTTCCGGGTGCTTCCAAGCGTTGAACGTGAACTTGCCGTGGCTATGGACGTTAGCATTCACTCATGCCAACCGTGGAGTCAGTAAGAATAACTCACCGAGGAGCATAGCCTCGAAGCTGCTTCGGGGCGATATTCGAGGCATAAGTATACTCATCTCCAGCCTCGACGTTAAAAATCTCGTCTCTCATGATGTCGACGGCTTCTTCACTAAAGAGTCGGAAAGGCTCCGAGACAGCCATTGGAGAGACGCCGTTGTTTGCGGAGTATCCAATATCCTCCATGGTGTAGATGTGCTTCGGTTCATCGTAAGCTAGGTGCTTGTTTGGAATGAAGAGCGGGCCAGAAGAGCTCTGCTCAGAAGCAAGATATTTTTGGAAGGACCGCTTGAGACTCTCTTGGGTCTCCTTTGAAGAAGGGTTGACCACGGGTGTGTTGATGGTGTTGGAATAGAATCGCTCTGGGGTTCCCCCAATCGAAATTCCTTCAGTCGCCATTTCTGTTGATGCGTACTTGATAGGTAAGCTGGTACTGTCCATAATCATCAGCAACTCATTCAAGTCTAGTGATGAAGAAGAGAATTTGAAAGCTAGATGTTCGTTAAGTTATGACTCAAAGGGTAACTAGTACCAGTCATCACAGGGGCTACCCGCTTAGAATGGTAATGTCTGATAGCGACGGGTGAATTTGAGGTGTACAGTTCAAGGTCTGGCCAGTGTATCGATAGTCAAGTGCTATAGATAACTGAAGACATCCAGTGCCAGACGTCTTGAACTTGGCGACGACGAGTAGTTGTTGCTTCTTTACTTACATTTGTAATTTGAAAAAGTTGCTCTGACGAAGTTTGTTTCCAGAGTCAAGTGAACCGTGTTGGTGCTCGTAATATGAGGGTGGATGTGTTGCGAAGGATGAGATGATGCTATTCACTTTTTATATATCTGAGCAGTCCTCTTGTATCCTCCACACCTTTTCTTATGTGCTGCACTTCCTTGGATTTGGATATCTCCACGTAGTGATCCAGTCCAACCTAGGAAATCGGCTACGGGTTGATCAGCCGTGACTTTTGCACGTCCTTGATGATCCGATCCTGCCCTTGTTGACGGCCTCCACACCTTTTCCTTTTGGGTCTTATTCACCGTTCACAAATCACCTGTCAACGCAAGAGTGGTTATGGAGACGGGTTCCACGATAGTTTGCACGCTGTTCGTCGCTGCACAGCAACCTTATCGACGCGAAATGAGGCACTGGTTGACAGGTCGGACGAAATCCTTAAGATGAAGCTGGCTTATTCGCAAGGCTGGACAAATTGCTTCCAGGATGGCAAACTAGGAGACGCTGGGGCGGTTGAATTGCGGATGCAGGGTGCGCGCGGTGGCCGAGCACTGTATGGAATTCCTTTCTCTAAAGGGATATAGTGTCGGAACGCTGAGCTTGCAGACTGGACCATTACATGGTGAGGATCCAGCGCTTGTCTAGACTCTATGCCAATCGGGGGGCTCTGCGCAGATCCCACTGAGCCACAGAGTCCAAGGGAGGAGGCGAGGGAATCCAGACAGGCGTCATCGTTCGGCACTTTGGCACATGCCTTGGTCGGGTCAGAGTACACATTAGCAAACGGAACATATCAGGCGCGATTGTGGAGACACGTAGGATCAAAAGTGGAGGGGAAACAAAGGAGTTGGAGAGCAGGTGTGGAGGACTAAGGTATCACAAGCTGACCAGAGCGGGGAGTGATAGAGCGTCTGGATCTAATGACCCGATATGGAACACGAAACGATAAAAGAACACTGTGCAGCAGCCGTTAACGGACGCATGGTGCAGCTAAATGCAGCTAAATGATAACCATCTTTAGACGTCGACGAAGAACGAGGCCAGTCGAGTTGGCATGTATTTACTGTTTCTTGACAATACAACATGCCATTTACTGTACATTGCCATTTTCACCGCCAGCAGTGTAACAGCCGGTGTACCTTGCTGTAGCTGCAATACTACCGTACGCGCCTGATGCTCATGCCGGTTTCGACAGGAGATAGCTCCGTCTAGTCTGATTAGACTTGGTCTATTCCTCGTTATCCCTCGCCATCTCAAAGTGCTGACTCGAGCTGGAGCTGGACCACTTGGATATGATAAGGAGGCAGGAGGCTCATCAATTACAAGAATCAAATACGATACCATCGGTGCCTCCGCACGGTACGGTGCGCCAGAAAACACTTTGATTTAATTCGCCGGATTCTTGCCGAAATGCGGGGTCTATTATCTAACTTAAGGTAGTCAAGACTCTTTTCCCGACCAATTGAACGGCCAGCGAGACGTCCATCAATATTGTCAAAAGTACGAGGAAACGAATGATAAAAATAGGGGCTGGTTTATGCCCCATGTCATGTTCACACAGTTCAACTCGTAATTTGATAACGCTTGATAAGTAGCCGTAGTCTAACCCCAAAAGAGACTAAGCGAAGATCTCTCCTGGGCGGTCAGCCAGAACGTGATTGAGCCAACCACCTCACCTCGACCCCGAGGCTGATACTCGAATCCTGTCTGGCTTTGAATCCACGAGCAAATCATGTCGTCCAAAGACGAACCTTCACCATCACCATCACCATCACCCTCCTCCTCCTCCTCCTCCTCACCCTCACCGCCTGAAGGCGGCCCTTGGGACCAGAAGACGAGCGAGAAGTTTGAGAGGTAAATCTACATTTGCTTGTTTTTGATCACGCGACTCGACTCGACTCGACTCAACTCAACTTAACTCAAAACACGCACCCACCGAACTTCAGCTGATGAGAATGTGAAAAACAGTAAAAGCTTCTCAAAGTTCTTTGACCCGTGTCAGGAAGCAGCGGACAGGAGTCTGAAGTGTTTGCACCGGAACGGCGGGGATCGGGATATGTGTGTTGATTACTTCCAGTGAGTGCTCCTCGAGTGCCCTGCGGTCGCGCTTGGCAGTGGCCTCTTCCTTGCAACGGTTATCGAGACTCTTATCTCGAGAGAATTGTTTATACAAGCTACCGATCCATGAAACGGGTAAGCTAATGCTGCACTAGGGCATACCGAGATTGCAAAAAGCAATGGGTGAGTCGCGGACTCTTTCCTGTGTGATGAGATGGATTTGTAGATCATTGGTGGTTGTCTCAATTGAAGCTGATTGAGTGCTCGAAGCATGCTTCTTTCTTTTTCCTAGAGGCTGGCTCGGAGCTCCGCACAGCTCTCCACACCTCTTCTTTGCAATACACGCCACTAACAATACCATAGATTTCTGATCGAAGGGAAGAAAAGAGGAAGGGCGGGGGGTCATGGTTCTCTTGACTCAGGCATGGATGAAGCGACTGGAAGAGGCTGTCCCTTGACTTTGACCTTGTATCATATGATCGTCTTGTAAGATAAGGAAACGACGTAAAAACCTCTTCTGGAACATCCGAACAAGCGGATCATGACTCTTCGTACGGGATGAGATAAGAGACTTTGGATCTTTCAATTAGCGTAGTCTGGTTTTGAATGGAGGAGAAGGTGGGATAAAGAAATTCCTCTTAGATGGTTTCAAAATTGAGAGAATGAAATTCACAGTGTAAAAACAGTCTACTGAAACTAACTCTAAATACAATGGACTCGAGTATAATTGCACATTAAATGCAAAATGCATCTCAATGGGCATAGCGTTGAAGTGTTAGAAATGGTAGTCCCTCGGGCTGTTCTCTCTAGATTCGGGGGTTTTTCTCGCTTCGGCTCAGCACCGGACCGGACCAATCAGGTATACAGTCACAGTACCTCCACGCCAAAACACTACTGTACCAAAATCCCACCGTCACTTACCTACTTCCTACCCTGCCCTCAGCCACAGCACAACAAGCCGATTGTGGAACGCTCCGTGATTCTAGAAATTCTTTCTTGCGGTGCGAGCCGCATGAACGTGTCAACCGGGATCACATACGGCAATGGCGGACCAGATGCTCAAGGATCGGCAAGACGCGCCAATATGGAACGCTATTGATGCTAGCAACTTCAAGCAAGCCCTGAAGCTGGTTGACAAGCGGCTAGCGAAGAAACGATCGGATTATCTCGAGGTTTGTCTTCAGCATCTCTGCTTTTGAACTTCAAATTCATGTCTATTTGCTGTCGAGATGATGTCTCACGTGATTAAACACATTTTTTCAAGAGACTGATATTGAACCCTACAGGCTCTGAAAATTTATATTCGGTCCAGATCACCGCTATTAGCGGAGAAGGAGGCTGTGCTTTTGCATCTGGACGAGTTGGCGGAAAAGAAGAAGGTCATTGCGGATCTGGAGACGGTGGAGTTGTATGATGAGGCTTTTGGGGAGGTCTTTCCTGGGCCTCAGGAGAGCTGGGATAAGACTATCGGGGAGTTGAGATGGCTATGTGTCAAGTCTCAGCCGAAGAATGAGGATTTGAGCTTGAAATGCTTTCAAGCTTGTCTTGGAAAAGGCGATTTGGAACATGCTAAGCAGGTGAGCTCGAAAATTTTAAGAAATCTAAGGCTTGCGGGGTTCAAGACTCTAATGTTGTTATAGATTTCGAATAGTCTGGAGAAGACATTCTCCAATAATCATTCATATGTGTTCTGGAACATTGCATCTATGTTTCTCTACTCGGTGAGTTTAGGCCCCCCTTGATATGGACAGTTTCATTGACAGTAATAGATTTCTGAAAAGTATCCAGAGAAGCAGAGGAAATTATGGGGCTCGCTGGCCTTTGCCCAAATCGGAAAATTGGCAACTGCGACCAAACAAGCCACCGTAAGTCCGCGCTCCTGTACGTCCTCAATGGGCAAAGTTAACCCGATCCTGGCAGGATCCAAAGAAGCTACCAAGTCGATCAATACAGACACCACAAGAGTTACTTTTACTGCATAGAATCACAGAAACTCTTGGCAAGCCAGAACAGCGATTAGAATATTTGAATGATCCAACGCTAGGACCAGAGTCGGCAGTTGCAAAAGGCGAATGGCAACTGTGGAGATTCAAGTTGAATCTTTTGGAAAATGCCGCAGCGTGGCAGGAGCTGTTTGAGACGACCAAATCTTTGCTGAAACGGGCAAGAACTAAGGATGAGTCTGGCCAACTTTCGGAATCCGGGATGAGTGACTGGATTGTTTGGGAGGCGTTTATACGATCAGCTGTGGAGCTCCAAGATCACGAGTAAGTCACCTACGTAATATGTTCCAACCCCTTTAGTAACAAAGCTGCAGGCCTAAGGACGCCGTGATTGCGGAAGTTGAAGCTCACTTGGTTCCAGCCTGCGATATTGACAAAAGCTGGAAGCGAAATGCCTCATTAGCCTTGGTCAAAATAACTTTCGTCAGCAGCTCGCCATTTCAAGGTCAACCTCATGACAGAATCCCTGTTGTTATCAAGTACTTGCAGAAATATGGGAGTGCAAGCACAGCGTACAATGATCTCAGACCTTTCGTCGAACAGCTGAATGTTGAAGGTAGAAAACGATTACTGGAGCTTATTTCAAAAGATGCAATCTTTGAGGATCTTAAAAAGGAGAAAGATGTACGTCTTCAAATATCTCGTGCACTTTAATGCTAACTTGTTTTCTAGTTCAAAACAGCAAACAGAATTACTCAGCTTGTCAACACCTACAAGCTGAGGTACCTTCTTACAAGCAGTTTGCCAGAATACGAAATCCGCGAAGGCGCAGCGTACAAATCCAGCCGCAAGGACTCCGGCGGGCAATACTCGACATCGTCGCTGAGACAACTCGCGCAAGATGCTGCAAAGTTGTACCTTGCCGCAGTCGACGGGGGACGAGCTGCCTGGCATCTTTTACCGACAGATACCCATCCAGCTGACGATCTGTGTTTATTGTCTGCGATGTGTTTATTCAAACTAGCACTAGCCAATACCGAAGACTCTGAACCTATCTCAGGTGCCAAAGCTTCATATATATTGCAAGCTACGGCGTTGCTTGAGTACGCCTTGACCCATTCTCAGCCAAATTTTCAAATGTCCTTGCTACTTATTCGTTTGTACTATTACCTTGGGTGTGGTTCGATGGCTATGCACGCATATCAACGTCTTGGACTCAAAGAGGTCCAGCTTGATACCTTGTCATATACCCTATTCGATAGAATATCGACGTTCCATCCGCATCCATTTTCACACTCCGTTCTGGATTCCTCGTCATACCGAACACCTATGGAAAGCCTTCAAAAGCAGCAAAAGATGTATAGGAATTCTCGAGATCAAATCAGCAAAAATATCTGGCTGTCCTACAAGCATGGCAGCTACAACTCCATATTTGAGATTAAGGAGGTGTCGGATACTCTATCCCGCACATTGTCAGCAGCCACATCTGTTGTTGAAAGCCAGAAGATATCTAGTCTAGTACCATCAAAGACTGGATCGGGTTCGTCTGATGGTGGTTTTGATATCCTTCGTAAGTCACGTTACACCTTTTCCGAAACGAAGCTCATTCGTTCCCTATAGCACCCAACCCAGAAGCCTTGGATGTTCCCTTTTCAGACACGAATGATTACGAGACGTTTCCGAACTTTGAGTGTACTCAAGGACCGAGATTTGAGGAGCTGTGTAGAATTGTACCAGCCTCGTCGGTATGTGGCTACAGCTTCCGTATGCTATGACCTACTAACAACTGCCAGGACTATCGAACGCGGATCAATTTCGCCGCGGAGAAGTTAACACAGCTCTTGCAGCCAATCCCAGATGACAAAGGAGGCAAAACTGCATCTCAGGCAGCACTGCAATCCTTTCTCGGTTCCATCCCCGAGAAATTCCCCAAGCCTTCCTCCAGGAATCTCCTCACCGAACCAGAAGAACTCAGCAGGCAGAGCTACGATGCCATGGACCTCATCATCCAAGAAGTCTGCGATCGAGAACGCTGGTCAGATCAAAAATTCCAGGAGCAACTGGACTCTCACAACAAGGAGCTGTGCGAGCGTCTGGAAGAGCAGCGGTCTTTTGTAGAGAATATCAAAGCACCGGTCCCTGCGCTATCAAGTACACTGCACGCACTGTATACAGGGTATGAAAGCGGCAAAACAGCGTCAAAATTCAGCGTCTACCTCTCAAGCAAAGGGAAAGATATTCCCGAAAGCCAAGCCGAAGCGAACAAGAAGATTGCCCAGGTGGCACAGCGGTTATTGCAAACCGTTGCAGAGAAATCTGCAGCCATTAAAAGGGTATTGGATGAAGGTGGATTGATTGACAAGATGCTGGACAGTGTGTTACAAGGCCCCGATGGCGCCGACGCCTCTGTGTTGGGCAAGCTGAGAGATTCGGTCGATGAGTCGCACCTGGAGCTCTGGGCTGGAGATGTGGTTGAGAGTTGGCGGGATTCCGTTGCTGGGCTTTCGTATTTGAAAGCATAGGCACGGACAGGTACAAGTAGAGCAGGTTTTAGAGTAGATAAAATGGGACGAAAAGCTGCTTCATATGAAATCACAAATCACATCACATCACTCCAAACCAGTCGCGTGAAACTGAAACCATCTATTTCATTCATATCCCTCATAACCTATCCGCTTCCGCGGCCATCCGCTCCTGCGCCCGAATCGCCACATCCCTCCTCTCCTCCCTCAGCGTAACAAAGACCCAGAACCAGGTAATCATCTCCACAAACGCCCACGTGAAAAACACCCTGTTCTTCAGGCCCTCGCCCCACCCGCTCGGTGTGTAGATGTGCGGCGTCTGGCTGTACATGGGGGATTTGGCGGAGAAGAAGAAGGAGTAGAAGGTGTAGGCGAAGAGGAGGACGAGGCGTGCGGGTGCTGGGTTGAGTTAGGGTGGTGATGTGTAGAAAGAGGTTGAGTGTATGGGTTTTGGAGGGAGAGGGAAAGAAAGGGAAGGGAGGGGAGAGGAAAGGGGGATATTACTCTGCGAACCCCAGAAATAAGAATATATCTCCTCTGGCAACGAACAAGCCACTAGATCCGAGACACCCAGGAACAAGAGGACGGCGGCGAGGAAGGCAAGGGGCGCGGATTGTGTTTCGAAGGTTCTGGATTCTGGCTATTTTGTATATTTCCAACGTTAGTCTTTCTATTTCTATTTCTTTTTCTTCTGGGAGGGCCAGGGAGAAATACCAAGCCCATTGCCTCCCCGAGGATAAACACAAGCGTCTGATCCGCGATCTGGTGCGGGTTTGTGAGGAAGAAGAAGGCGAGGGTTATGTGGAAGAGCGAGAGGGAGGTTATTATCGTCGCGGCAGATATGAGCGCCATGCTGCCTGTTTTTTATTTTCTTCTTTCCTTTCCTTGCCTTTCTTGTTTCGTGTACAAAATGAGGGGGGCAGAGTAAAGTTATTCGTGTTGGCGTTGGCGTCACGAGTGATGGTCTGGTGTGCTTGTGTTTGTTCGAAAATACTTCGTATGTATTAAAAAGCTTCAGCGCATGATCTTTGGCTGGGTTTCATCAAAACGCGGCGCGGACACCTACATGGCGCACGGACCAAGGGGTTTTAGGGTTGATTGTTTTTCCGGTTCGGTTCGGTTCAGGGGTCCAGACCAGACTCCACTGTACTCGACTGTACTACTACTGCTGCCGCCGCTATCCGCTTTGAGAGAGCTTCAGTGTTAACAATATCTTGTTTTGAGAGAAGCGGGGACATTATTGCTCGATTTCTCTTCTTTTTTCTAAAATACCCTACTATACAACAACTCTGTGCTTTCAAGCAATACTCCGTACACGCACTTGAATCTTATATTTCAATCGGAATCATATGATCTCACAAAACAGCCAATATGGAAGAATCAGAACCCCACCTTAACAAGGACAAACATATCTCCTACTGGCGCCGCTGCCTCCTTACCCTCCTACCCACCCAATACACATCCATGGACTCCTCGCGCATGACCCTCGGCTTCTTCATCCTCTCCGCCCTCGATCTCCTCTCCGCAGGCCCCGCCACCTTCCCCGTTTCCCAACAAGCCGAGATCAGAGCCTGGATCCTAAAATGCCAGCATCCACACGGCGGTTTCTGCGGATCGCCGAATCATAGATATCCGGAAGGGTTGTATGGCGATGGGGAGGATATCGATCCGGCCAATTTGCCAGCTACCTATTTTGCGATTTTGAGTTTGGGGTTCGTTGGGGGCCTGGAGGGCGTGAAGAGGAAGGAGTGTTTGGAGTGGTTGGGGAGGTTGCAGAGGGAGGATGGCAGTTTTGGAGAGTTGGTAACGGTGCATGGGAAGGTGGAGGGTGGGCATGATATGAGGCATTGTTATGTGGCTTCTGCTGTGAGGTGGATGTTGAGGGGAGATGTACCTGCTGGGGAGAAGGTGGAGGGGGATATTGATGTTGAGGGTCTGGTGGGACATTTGAGGAATGGCCAGGTGTGTATAATGCTTGAGTTGGGGATTGAGGCTAATAGAAGTAGACGTATGATGGTGGAATATCCGAAAGTTCGTCTCATGAGGCACATGGTGAGTATTTTCCTCCTGTTGGAATGCATTTCTAATAATTTTAAAGCTGGTTACACTTATTGTGCAATAGCGTCGCTCTCATTCCTCAACCGACTACCATCCTCTCCAACATCTGAAATCAAGGGTGATCTACTTCCTGGGCTTACCAATATTCCAGCGACAATTCGCTGGCTTGTCTCAAGGCAGGTAGGATATAGAGACGAAGAAGAACACGAGGAAGACGAGGATCCACATCGGTCCCAGCGTGAATCTTTGGCTGGTATTCACGAGGATACCCCCTTAGTACCGGGCTTGTCCCTTGAAGATGAAGAATTTGTAGGTTTTAACGGTCGCTGCAACAAAAGTGTTGATACTTGTTACGCATTCTGGGTCACAGCTTCGTTAGATGTAAGGCCGACTTCTTTAAGTTCTTTTAGAATTTTGCGCTAATTGCTCAATAGATGCTTGGCGATGGTAAATCCAAACTAGTAAATGCCAAAGCCATTCGTCGCTTTCTATTCGAGCAGACACAACACAGGATTGGAGGATTTGGCAAATATCCCGGAAACCCACCAGGTTCGTTGTCTATTCTTCCCCGAGTATTGCAAATCTAACAGCCACAGATATTTACCATAGCTACCTGGGGCTCGCTGCCCTTGCAGTGATGAAGGAGCCAGGAATAAAACCCTTTGATTCAGCTCTATGCGTCAGCAAACAACAGAGGGAAAGAATAACGCAGCAAAGAAAGACAGCCTCGGTCGCTAGAAAGATTTACTGGAAGCATGGGTATCCGATATCTATCAGAGAGGACCATCCGGAATTCAAGGAGAAGATGGCGTCGAGTGAAGAGCCTCCAACGTCCATCAAAGACGTTGTTGGGGCAGCTTGAATAGAACGAGTGAAGCTGGAACAATGGTCAGACGGCAGTGCCACTTTGGAGACGAAACTTCAACCCGACTTGATAGATTTGGAGCTGGAGCTGGAAGTCCTTCCCTGGAAAGGCCAAAAGGTACGGCGGAGAAGAACAAACAGCAAAGAAAAGTTCATCGTCAGAACTACCCGAATTTGCAAGCGGTTAAGCTACTCCCGATGATCGAGGACGAAGCTTGGTATTTTCCGCCATCTTATATGAGGCAGGAGCTCTCAGACTATCAGACAACGCTCTCATAAGATGGGCTACCAAAAGGGCGACGGAAAAAGAAAGCAGGAAGCACAGTTTGGAATGTGCATGTTTGCCAGAGTATAATCTATGGGGGAAAAGCAGCCTACCTACAGGCCACCGAACTATTTCTGACCTTCAGGAACCGGAGCAGTTACTGAGGAGAAGAAAAAAGCCACCAAATTAATCCCTCGATATCATATTTTGGGCATTCAAAAACTTTAAAAAGATCGGATCAGCCGCCATTTCTATAACCAACAAGAGAGTCATCGCAAGTCAAAAATGAAGTGACTTTCTGGGCTATATAATTTTCTCGTCTCGTCTCGACCTGCTCCGATGCAGAGTTCTGACCGTGTTTCAGAACCTCAAACAGCGTCAAGTGCAGTGCAACAAACCCCCTGTCATTTTCGCGACGACCCATGCAGACTTCAGAAGCCATCAATAGGATCTCGGCATTGGAATCTGGAGATGACTTAAAGGGCATGCAGCTGTATGATCGCCACGTGAGAAGAAATGAATAAGGAGAAACGTGAACGTGCTAGTGTGCGATTCATAATGGCGGCTACATATATTCATCATCGTCCGAACTTTCCTACCCCCCTCTGAACTTGTATCTTCTTTTGCTTCACTTACGGTCTGTGATCGGTGTCGTTTATTCATTCTTTAATTCAACTTTCACTTCAATTCTAAAAGGCTAGACGTCTATTTTATTTCTCTCCATCCAACGCTATTTATTCTCTATTTAAATAAAGCTCAAATACACATTCTCTTCCTCAAAACCAAATTCAAGAACACCAATACGAGAGAAATGTATAGTAATCTCATCACACTGCTGCTCGCGGCATCAGCTACAGCAATGCCTTTCCACACCACCCCCTCCTTCATACAAGACCACTTCGAAGTCCTCCGTCTCCGCGCATCCACAACCGTAAACCCAAACGCTGTCACAGGGACAACCTGCACCGACCCCACTGCGTAAGCCCATCTCATCCCATCCCCCTCACTCACTTTCCTCATTCCCTCCCACCCACCATCCTCTCCTCTCTTCTCCTCCATCTAACACACCCCCC
>QGMG01000062.1:0-66952 GCA_007825325.1 Lachnellula cervina | reverse complement strand
TTATCTGAAGGGGAGATGTAGACGGGGACCGGGAGAAGCCATGGGGGTATAAATGTCTTCTACGCGAAGGCGGCGAGGGTGTGAATTGATTGTGAATGTGAATGTAAATGTGAATGCGAATGCGAATGCGAATGTCTTTTTTTTTCTTTCTTTTAATACAGATAATGGGTGGGAAGAGCTAGACGTCGAGGCTGATGTGAATGAATGAATTAATACCGTACGACGCGTCGATATACCGTACTTAATTTAATGTCCTTCCTGAAGGTGGTGCGGTGACTGACGATGATGACGATCTCCAGCTGGAAGTTCGGGCCTGAATATTGCGGCTGCAACAAGGAGGTGGTGGTGGGCGTGCGATGCGATGCGATGCGATAAATGGGATTTCGGATTTCTGGCGGTGGGTGGCACGCGGTCGGTCTTTGGGGGGGATCTTGAGGAGCGATGCGGTCTATAGATATAGTTGGCCAGCGCCCTGGATTCTCGCGCTAACGAATCCCTGCCGTCGCTCTTGCCTCACTAAAATAAAAATCATTTGCTGCCAGCGACGGAGCCACTGCATTATTATTGGACTGGACCGCAATGGCTGTCATCATCGAGCAGAGTACAGTAGCATTCTCTCTCTCGTTATTGTCAATATTGACTTTTCGAAATTGCATTGAATTGTCGACTGTTGGTATGGTACTGTAGCAGAACAGAACAGAATCTGCACGGCGGGCGCGGTTTGGGACACGTTTGGCGGGAGGACATTGCAGGGCTGGTTCATTCAGACAGACCAATGACAGTGGTCGCTGCACTTTCGCTGTGTTCTCCGTACCTACACCTACACCTACCATTACCGCCGCGCCTGAATACTCACTTTCAATACAACATCTGTGATTGCTCACAGCATGGGAAAAGACACTTTGTAATACATTTTAAACCTGGGAGCCTCATCCACTCTGCACCCACAATTGTCCATTCTATTGCTTGTTCACTGGCTAGAAATCCGTAATACCTACACCTACCTAGATATGAGCATGGGAAGTCAAGTCCTAAGGTATGACATTTACTAGGTACCGGTAGCTGAGGCTTTACATCTTCCTGCCTATGTACCTAGGTAGGTACCTTGGTACTTCTTTTTACTAAATATCCCCTACTAGTCAAAACGAGAACTTCCTTCAGTGAGAACATGTCGTTTTTGATACCTTCTAGAGAATGACTCGTCAAGTCAGCATACTACACCACCTCTTCCACCACCTCTTCCAGTCCGATAGGTACAGTACCGGTCCGGTACCTGGATACCTAAGTCGAGCATGCCACGTGATTTCCCCCCTTCCCCTTGTTGTCTACCTGCCTACCTTTAAGACCTTACATGTATCATGTTGCCTACAGCGCTACCTGACGACTTTGGCCAGGTTGGAGTATGAAATGACTGCCTTGAGTCCCAAGTTCTCTATCAGTCCGTCTTGTGGTTCTGGAGACTGGAGACTGGATCTCATGTGAGACTGCGACTCGCTGAAAATCCAGAGTCTGCTGACCTTGCACTATGCAGCCTCATGAATAGACATAAGGGGTGCCAGCAAAGATGTTGTGGGTCGATTTTTCATGACTCTGTATAAGTACAGTAGTTCTAAACAAATGTTATGTAGGTATGTACCTACCTATGAATAATGTCCCCCAGCCTGAAAAGAACACTTTCCAGAAATGGATGCCTTATATCCACTAGTCTATCTTAAGGCTAGCTCGAGGCTGCTCCGTCTTGATGGGCATGCATCGTCTCCAACTGTCAAACGTGCCCGTTATTCGACGTGTACTCCCATACATACTGTCATAAAGACCTATTAATCTTGCCTATTTCACCTGCGATACTTCAAGAGCGCAATTCTCGCCACTTTCTCAATGCGGTGACTACAAATCTTAGGGTTCTAGCTTTCCTTTTCTTGCCGTCGTCTTGGCATCATGGCTTCCTACAACTCAGCGATGCCTGCGACGGCACACCGACCAGCAGTCTTTGGAGCTCCAGTTCCCATGGCTGATCCTGCGGCTCCGGCTGGTACCTTTGCGCCTGGAACCAAAATACAAGTGGGAAGCCACAAGGTGGTCATTCAGAAGTACTTCTCAGAAGGTGGCTTTGCCCATGTCTATCTGGTCAAGATGCCCAAGCCTATTGATGGCACCGATATTGCCGTCCTCAAACGCGTCGCTGTACCCGACAAAGAGAACCTAGCGAATATGCGGACCGAGGTGGAGACCATGAAGAAGTTGAAGGGGCACCGACCGATTGTCACCTACTACGATTCGCACGCATCACAACTAAAGGGAGGGGGGTACGAGGTGTTCTTGCTCATGGAGTTCTGCAACGGGGGAGGTCTGATCGATTTTATGAATACTCGACTACAGAACCGCTTGACGGAACCGGAGATCCTGAAGATCTTCTCAGACGTGGCAGAAGGAGTAGCCTGCATGCACTACCTCAAGCCTCCGCTCCTACATCGAGATCTAAAGGTCGAGAATGTCCTCATTACATCGACCGGAAGTTCAAAACGATTCAAGCTTTGCGATTTTGGTTCTACAGCCCCTCCACGACCCGCCGCAACTACCGCTGCCGAATGCAGACTCATCGAAGACGATGTACAAAAACATACCACGCTTCAATACAGAAGTCCAGAGATGATAGATGTCTATCGAAAACAACCGATTGATGAAAAGGCGGATATATGGGCTTTGGGTGTGCTTCTGTATAAACTGTGTTATTACACCACGCCATTTGAAGCGCAAGGGCAGCTGGCAATTTTGAACGCAAGCTTCAAGTTTCCGAACTACCCCATTTTTTCCGACAAATTAAAGAAGCTTATAGGTATGCCGTAAGCCTTTCTTCATGTATCAGTACTGATCCGCGCAGCGTCAATGTTGAAAGAAAATCCTAAATCACGCCCAAATGTCTATCAAGTATTACGTGAATCTTGTTTAATGCAAGGATTGGAGGTCCCGATTAAAGACGTACGTCGAGTCCTTGTCACATCAAACACAAAGCTCACGATAGTAGATTTATACTGGAAGGACACAGTCAGAGTCCAGGCGTAACCAGCAATTACCATCCCCGGATACAAATGTTGCATCACCGCCTATTGTCGGCGCGGTTTTTGCACCCCCGTCGCAGCAACAGCCAGTTATTCCTGACGTTGTACCAATGCGTAGGGGAAGACCGTCTGCACAAAGTGCACAGGGACACACTCCTAAACCGAGTCCCTCTCCAATGCGGGGCACTACTAGCGACCCTTTTGCAGCATTAGATTCTAAATCCCCTCCCGTGGCCGTTGATGAAATATCTGATCGATTTCCCAGCTTAGATCAATTTTCTCTGCTTCACGATGGCGGCAAATTTGATTTTGAGTCGAGCTCCCCAATAAAGTCAGGCCACTCTCGCAATATAAGCCAGAGAGTGACTGAGAAATTGGCTGATGATGCTTTTGCATCACCTGTTCCTAGCAAGACACCCACTGTTACCACGACTACCACAGCTAAGCCACCAGCAAATGCGGTCTCTCGAGCTCAAAAGATAATATCCAGCAACCCAGAGCTTCAGTCTGTCGCGACGTCTCCAAGTATTGTATATCAGCCAACTCCCACTCGGCCAAAAAATAATTCATATGTCTCGCAAGGGACGATGACAAGTCCTACTCCCCCGCCAACGGGTCAACCCCCAGTCAAATATGGCCCTTCTCCTGCCTACCGCTTTCCAGCTGCGTCCGATCACCATCGATCCGCTAGCCTTCCCAGGAATCAAGAAGCCACGCTAAACCCCCAGCTTCTACGCCCGGAGGATAATCAATCTCTCAATCCTAATACTCTCCCTCAAAATCCATCTCGACCCGGCCATATAAGACACCCCTCCTCTTCCCGCCCATCATTAGAAGGCGGCAGGCCAACCGATCCTCAAGAACCAATCACAAGGACGAAGTCCAGCAACGCCCGACCACGCCCTTCAAGCCTATACTTAGAATCTAATATGGACTATCTCAGAGAAAAAGAATCCAGTGGCCGGCGTCTGTAGATAAGCGAAACTCGTACATGAAGTCCAATGAAACCGCAGTTGCAGATCAAGAATCCGATGAAGAGACCAATATTGCATCCAACGTGGACTTTCTCCGCACAATGGAGGATAGTGACACAACGAAGAAGGATAGAAGGCGGAGCAGTGGTGCGAACAATAAATCTAAGCGAAGCAGCCTACCTTCGTTATCGGGAACCAAAAACCTCCTAGCTGGGAAATTTGGAGACGCTTTCAAGAGATTCGAGAGCAATACCAATGCTGCGCCAGGCCCTCGAACGCCAAGCCCGTTGCACGATCTAGAGCGGCGGGATCTTACGCCTATAGCAGGTTCTGAGGCGACTGATGGACGCAGTGACGATGGAAACGTACTTGAAGACGCGGATAGCCTGGCTCCAGAACAGAGACGCGAACTGGAACGGAGGCGACTCTCCATGGAGGAGAAGCGCGTGGCTAATGCTGCCGCTGAATATCGAAAGAGGCTTGCAGACCGTGATCCATCAACAGCGCCACGCAGCATTGGTGGCGTCACACGTGCCGCCAGCATTCAAAACAAAGTCAAGAATCTTATCAACGAAAACCAGCAGACATCGCCAAAGAAGACCGCAGAAGGCTACGGGCGCTTCACGAGCAGTGCAAGCGGCTCGCCAGCCAAACCTATTGAGCAACAATCCACGAATCCGTACGCGCGCCCGGTAGTTGCTCGTAAGCCTGTGGTACAAAGTTCAGGATCCCAGATGATGCAAAACGAACTTAATTACCAGAAATCCCGACCACCACCTCAAATATCCTCTCCAGCAACAGTTTCCAAAACCGGTGGTCCTCGCCCCAACGCCCCTCCCAAACCCATGCACCTCAATAGCATCAGCACTGGTCCACAAAACTCTCCTCCAAAGCCATCATCATTGCCCAATCGTCCTATACAAGCGCGGCCGGACATGACGGTGCAGGAGAGAGAAGATTACGTTGCGGATTTCAGTAAGAGATTCCCCAGCTTATCGGGCATCGAGATGGTGGAAACACAGATAGATCGGGAGCCCAGGGGGAAGGAGATTTGATTTGATTGGTTAGACTTGTGATGATTGGTGAGGAAATAAGGCAACACATTGTATATCTAGACATATAGACTTTGGGTTGGTTTATGAGATTATCTGATTGGCTTTGGCCACATGCTTACCCTGTCCTTTGCGTAGTCTTGTGCGTTTTAAACCGATCTACAGTTCTAGGTGGTTAAGTTTATAACCTTCAAGATTTATCTACCGGTCCGCGTTTCCTTATTTGATTGCTTGCTCATAGATCGGATGACGGCATTAAGATTCGAGTCAACGTAATGACCAGGCCACTTGGTGAATAACAGTTCTCCCGTCTCCTCTCGCAATCTCATATCTCGTGTTATCAATCAATCTTATTCGCTCTCTCCAGCTGCTTCTCGCCGTCAACAGCAATAGTAACAGCAACACAACTTCCTTTCACTTCATCTTATCCTCCCTCCTTCGCCTCACATTTGCCAGCCCATTCGCTTCTTCCAAATCTCTTCGCACCTTAGCGCAAAATCTCCTCTAGCCCGAATTCCACCTCCCATTCCCGCACCAGACGGTCCATCTCCCACCTTCTCCCACCCTTCTCCTTTGCCGCGGTTGCTCCACCTGCTTTCTCGTCGTGGTGCGCTGGTGCGGGGGTGCTGGTTTGGGATGGTGGGGGAGCGGGGTTGTGGATGTGGGAATGGTTGTGGGTTTGGCTGTGGGTGGTATGGTGGGGATGTTGGTGGGGATGGTGTTGTTGGGCAAGAGAGGCGGCTGTGAGTAGGGTTTCGATCTGGGCGAGTTGGGATTGGAAGGCGGGGGGGTGGGTGGGTGTTGTTGTGGTTGTGGGGCGCCATGGTGGATGAGGGTTTGGGTTGAGTGACTCAGAGTGAGTGAGTGATTGTTTGGTTGTTTGGTTGGTTGTTTGCAGTGGAATGAGGTTCAGGTGATGGGTTGGGATGCAGGAGAGGAGTTGTTATTGTGCAAGGGAAAAGGTAATCATGTTTTCATTCTGACGTGGGTCAATGGCAGAAAAGGAAAAGGGGGCGGTATGTTGAGAGATTCATCTTATACCGCCCAAAACATCGATTATTGATTGGAAATAAGTTTCTAGTTCTAGGCTAACTAACGCCCGTGAATGTGAACCCATTCACCATGCTCCATCGACTTATCCTCACTCTCCGTCTTAGCTTCAGCTGTATCTACCAAGTCCCATTCCCGTGCGATATCGTCCTCGCTCTGTTCTTTACCCTCTCGGTTTGCCGTTGAGGGGTTAGCTGTGCGGCCAAAGACCTTGGAAAATCTGCTGAAGAAAGAGGTTGGTTTGTCTGGAAGCCCAGCGCCGTTCTCGGAGCTGTGCATGGATAGCCATTCTTCCCTGGTTTTCTGCATTCTCTTACTCTTCGGCATGTCATGTAAGGTAGGCCCAGAAGTGTTGAGCTGCTGTGGAGTTGCAGACTTGGCTGTAGTCTGCACAGCCTGGACATGATCGTTCTCCGAACCCAGCGTAATAGTCTCCATGACCTCGTCGGAAACAGGAGTCCGAGAAGAAGGAGACACCTCGCCGCGTTTCCCGGATAACTTCAACTCCTCTTCCCGCTCCAACTCCCGCAACCGAGTCTGCACCTTCTCCACCATACCTTGCTTACCCAAGCCCAAGCCCAAACTCACCGCGGCGCCGGGATTGCCTTTCTTCTCGAGACACTTGGGACAGTCGTCCCGGATGTATACCTCTTTGCTGACGTCTGACATGTTGCCGCAGCGCGCTCGGTGGGAGTTGCCGCAGAGGAGGACGTGGGTGATTTTGGGCTTGGAGAGGAAGTGCTTGTGGGTGCAGGTGTATATTTGCATGGTGAAGTGGCATTTCTTGGTGAAGTCGGGCTTGACCGCAGGCTGGCGCTGGTTGTTCATGATGTTGGTGGATTCTGATGTGGTATGGCTGTTTCGGAAGATTTGGCGTCTTGGGATTGCTCTGACCTTGAACCCGCGATGTGGCATGGATGGGGTTTCTAATCTAACGTGCTAAGAGATAGGGGTATCGAGGGGGGGTATGGTATGGTATTGTTGAAGGAAAGTGAGGGTATTACCGACTTTGAGGATAAAGAAGATATCTGGCAAAGAGGCATAGAGATGCTCGTATTTGTACACATCTAGAACACACTTGCCTGTGAATCAATAGAGTTATGATTGTGAAAGTTTTGTGAGTCGATTCCAACTCGATACATTCAACGAGTGGTGCTCTGTAGTACGTGTCACAAATACCATGCTCGACAGAAAGTGATTCAAATGAAGAATAGTCGTTGATTGTCGGCGGAGTAAGACTCGTAGAAAGTGAAACGGGGTTTCAAAAAGCAAAGACACCAGACTGACGAGGAGGAAAAAGTAGTTTGGATAATCATGTAACAAGACTCGGTTGAACTTCAACACTATTTACACGAATACATTGGACTTGATTATCGCGGGCTGACTTGCCTCGCTTAGCTGAAAAGGGGCTTGTTAGAAGACCAAGGTTTGCAGGAACTCGCAGATGGGTATAAGTCCAGCGAATACAAAAAGCAGGAATAAGATCACAGTACTAGAAGAAGCTCATGCTAACAGAGAATGGTGATAAAGCAGACTAACATTTAGGGTACCTGCTGTTTTCAAGGTAGGTAGGCTGAAGAGAAGAATTGCATATGCCTGGTCCGCATGAGCCTAATTATACTTTGTATCAAACTAGAGCGGTCGGAGATAAATGAGATTGTTTGATAACTTGAAGTATAAACATAAGTGAGTGCTTGGAAGTCAAGTGCCCCTTCGCAAGCTAAGGAAACGACAGTTCGTGATGATGCTTTTGCGATAATCGGGGTACAGGTAAAATCGAAGATGTCAGTTTAAGAACTTCATAATATACCCAGCTAATGATAGAAGCCGCTTGAATCATCCACAGCGAGTGGGACATTAAAGTCTCCCTCCCAACCTCCTGTAGGTAGGCAGTTCTCATGCTGACTTTTACCTTGTCGAGGTCGAGTCCTGGCCTGGCCCTTTTCGTGCCCCACTCCACTTTTCTATCGGTGCCGCTTTTTCTGCTCATATATTTATCGACTCGAGCATATCACGTGATGGCCTACGTCACAAGCGAGACAGGGCAGTGATTTTCTTCACCAAAAAACCCCTAAAAGCTTGTAATTAAGACTGGGAAATACGTATTTTGTGTTATATTTTCATCAGTTAGACTAAATCTCATCATTCCTGCAAGCTCATCTTCTTACTACAACGACTGTTCGCGGATTTTTCAAAGTCAAAGAAAAGAGTCAGCAATTCTTGGTGTGGCGCTAAAACCCCCACCAAAGATATTAGAATTTTATCCCCGCTATTTTCGATAGGAAAGCCTCGTCCAAGACAACCATCATCTCCCTCCGTCCTCTTTACATCCAACACAACCAGAAATACATTCTACTTGCGACAAAATGGTTTCTGCATCAAAAGCTGCCCGTGATGCCAAGAGAGCCGCCGATGGCAAGGCTCCCAAGAAGACCGTTGCCTCTCGATCCAAGGCGGGGTCGAAAACCGCTTCAGGCGCCTCTTCGGTCGCCGGTGACGAGACTCCACCTCTTCTCGATGGCGATGGAAATCCTCTCCCCGATAGTGAACAGCCTGCGACATCTTCAAAGAGGCAGGAAGAAGTGAAGAGACTGGCGGACCAGATGGACAAGCACGGTCTCTCTGACCGTGTTACAACTGGTGTTCTCAGCTCCCTCAAGCAGAGCCGAGATGTCAAGATCACTTCTTGCTCCTTGGTCTTCCACGGCCGAGTCCTCATCACCGATACCACTCTCGAACTCACCTACGGTCGCCGATATGGTCTCCTTGGTGAGAACGGTTGCGGCAAATCTACCCTCCTCAAGGCTATTGATAAGCGCGAGTATCCTATACCAGAACATGTCGATATCTACCTTCTCAACGAGGGTGCTCCTCCTAGTGACTTAGGCGCCTTAGAATGGGTCGTGAGAGAGGCCGAGAACGAAATGGAAAGACTCGATAAACAAGCCGAACAGATTCTGGAGGATGATGGACCGGAGTCCCCCGTCTTGATGGATCTCTATGAGGTATATTTTGCATCCATCATACTTTATATATAATGCTAATACAATCTAGCGCATGGAAACCATGGATCCTTCTACTTTCGCCACTCGTGCTTCCCTCATTCTCACCGGACTGGGATTCAACAAGAAGACAATCACAAAGAAGACCAAGGACATGTCTGGAGGATGGCGTATGCGTGTGGCCTTGGCAAAGGCTCTCTTCGTCAAGCCCTCCCTTCTCCTTCTCGATGACCCCACAGCACATTTGGATCTCGAAGCTTGTGTGTGGTTGGAAGAATACCTCAAGAAATGGGACCGTACTCTGGTTCTCGTTTCCCACTCTATGGATTTCCTCAACGGTGTCTGCTCAAACATGATCGATATGCGTCAAAAGTCACTCATCTACTATGGTGGTAACTACGATTCATACTCGAAGACTCGTTCTGAGCAGGAGGTAAACCAAATGAAGGCTTACACAAAGCAACAAGACGAAATTGTTCACATCAAAAAATTCATCGCTTCCGCCGGTACCTATGCCAATTTGGTCAGGCAAGCAAAGTCTCGACAAAAGATTTTGGACAAGATGGAGGCAGATGGTTTCATCCAAAAGGTTGACGAGGACCGTGTTTTCTCATTTAGATTCGCCGATGTCGAGAAGCTTCCTCCTCCAGTTTTGTCTTTTGACGATGTTACCTTTTCCTACTCTGGTGACAGCAAGGATGATCTGTACAGACATCTCGACCTTGGTGTTGACATGGACTCCCGAACAGCCTTGGTCGGACCCAACGGTGTTGGAAAGTCTACCCTTCTCCGCCTCATGACCGGCGCGCTGTCGCCCACTGGAGGACAGGTTTCTCGTCACACTCATTTGAAGATGGGTGTCTACAGTCAACATTCTTCTGAGCAGTTGGATTTGACGAAAGCAGCTCTCGACTTCGTCCGTGACAAGTATTCCGATAAGTCGCAGGATTACCAATACTGGAGACAACAGCTTGGCAAGTATGGTCTCAGTGGAGAGTCCCAGACTGCTTTGATGGGCACCCTTTCCGAAGGTCAGAAATCCAGAATTGTGTTTGCTCTCTTGGCTATCGATGCCCCCAACATGTTGTTGTTGGATGAGCCTACCAACGGTTTGGATATTCCTACGATCGACTCTCTGGCGGACGCTATTAATGCGTTCACTGGCGGTGTTGTTGTCGTTTCTCACGATTTCAGGTATGTAACTCGCAACATTTCCCCTAAAAACAGATACTAATGCGATTTAGATTGCTTGACAAGATTGCAAAGGACATTATGGTGTGCGAGCATCAATCAATCCATCGATGGGATGGAACGATTGGAGACTACAAGAATCACCTCAGGAAGAAGATGATGGCGGCTGGTGCAGTCTAGGATATCTACTTGAGAAGAATGGAACAAAAAGAAGACGAGGGCAAATTTGGGGTCGAAAAGGTTGCCAGATACCATCATGATTGCGTTGGATGCGCAGAAGCCCTAGGGTTACAATCAAATCAAGGGTCGAGGGCATCCCTAGCATTGCTGCATGATGGGTCACGGCAAGTGGGATAGAAAGTTTGTCTTTTAGAGGCGTTGCCGTTAATTGATTGTTGATATAAATTATTAGGCAGTAAGCCAAGATTGGAAATTTGTGCGTAGTTTGTGAAGACATCTTGCGTCCCAAAGAGTATCATTAATTGCCAGATTTTTACATGCTTTCCATAAACATCAACGCTCGGATGACTTATTATTAGCTTCACTGGCCTTTCCTTATTCGCTACTATCTCTCTGAGAGGCATTCTCCAACTCTATCTATTCCCAACTCGACCCTGTTTTCCGATATCCTCATCCATAGGCGCCTATCTGCTCTACCTTCAATGCCAGCCGTGAATCCAGCTAGGAACTCTTCCTCTAGCCTACAATGTCTCACAAACTAGGAGACATCTATCTTGAAATCCACAAAACGGGGAGCAGATGATATGAAGAACACTTCCTTTCTGAATCCCAACAAATGTCATGCGAGTAGAACCATACCATACCACCCTCCTCTCTTAGAGATGCACAGGAACCCATTTCTCCACACCAAGAACAACATCCCATCCTCTTCCAATCTCTATTGGTTTGGCTGTCCTGTGTAGCCTTTCCCACTGATTAATCTGATCCTAGGTGATTCGCCCGGTCCCATCTCCGTGTACTATACCGTAAGCACCGGAGCCGTTGGATAGAGTTGCATTAGATTATTGCGTCTGAAATAGATAATATAGACAAGGCAAGCGAGGCAAGCTCTTGCGTGATAAAGTATATGCTCTGCATTTGGTCGACGTGCAACAAAAATCGTTCGTCCACTTGACGAGTCGCACCTGATTGGCTCCGCGTAAGTTTAGCGCCGGCGGACCGTCTTCCATGCAGCAGTGGTGGGGTTGTCTGCTTGTTTGCTCGTCTGCTAATTAGGGACATGGAATTCAACGTTCGCTGGGAGGCCACGTTTTTTCGACACACCGCGTACCTTTTGCCCTTTTCTCGCTCCTGAAACTCATGGCTTAGGCATATTCTTCTTTGTATACCTCCCAGGAGTACTTATCCTGTACGTGAGATGGTCCCGCGGCTATGGGCTTGGGTTTGACTTCGCAAACCTACCCTAGTAGAATTACCCTTACTTTGGAATCAATTTGATGGTTTTGGCAGGCGGTAATATACTTCGTAGAAGCTAATACCAATAGCGGCTTTTGGGAGTACTGTTTGCCTTTTAGAGCTTGCCATCCTTGCCCCGACCGGGGTTAATAGCTAGGATTGAGACAGATTCCAAGAGTGGAAAAGCTTCGTCACGTATTCTGGGTGTGCAAGAAAATGGTATAAAGGTCGAGAATGTATACTTGTTGTTGACTGATGTCATTTGGTCTTTAGCAGGTCAGAAACTCAGAAGAATATACATATATATATCAAGTCGTTCCAAGATGCGTCTATCTCTGGGGGTTCTAATGTCCGGCGTGGCGCATGTCGTTGTTAATGCACAAACACCACCAGGCTTCTCGCCAAGTACATCGGTCAAAGTAGTCGTCAGCTTCAACTCGGACAAGATTGTCCCTGGAGTGCAGATCGCAGTCGATAGTAAGCTAGCCTTCCTTTTGTTTCTGCGATGCGAGGGAGGCATGGCATGGCATGGCATGGGAGAATTGCAAGTTGACTTTTGACCAATAGTACCACTCGACGTGCCCGACCTATACTTCCACAAAGACGAAAGCGCAGCCAAAGACGCCCCAACCTATCTCGTTGCCCTGGTTGACCCAGACGCCCCTTATCCCGATGACCCGTACGCCAGCCAGTACCTGCACTGGCTCCAGCCCTCGATCCCCAGCTCCAGCTCATGGAAAATCCCACTCGACACCTCAGCCGCCTCGGCCATTGTGCCCTACGTCAACCCGACACCGCCAAACACCAGCCCGGCGCATCGATACATCGTGCTGCTCTTCCAGCAACCGGCTACCTTTGTCGTCCCGGCCGCCTTTGCGGGCTTCAGCGCGGACAACCGAACGCTGTTCAACATCTCGGCTTTTGCTGAAGCTGCGGATTTGGGAGAGCCGGTGGCTGCTAATTGGTTTCTGGTTAGCAATCAAACGAAGTCGGAATATTGTTAAGTGTGTATGTATGTATATATGTGATACTGGCGCCATTGCTAGCGCTAGCAGACTCTATATAAGGCATTCGGGGCTCTCTCTTTTAGTTGGCTCTATACAGAAGAAGCTAATACCGACTTCTACCAGATCTGACACCCTCTCCTTCTGCAAGACAAGAAACATATGCTTTGAGTGGTTTATTTCGCAGCAAATCAGCTCGTCATGTTTCTGTATCGAATTTCGAGCTATGGCTGCCGATCAGTTTATCCTGTATACTATTTCAACTTCGTGTTAATTTACAGCTGATTTCGTTTTGCACTCCAATTCACAGATCTCTTTCCCAGAGGGAAAAAAAAGCAATAACCCCGTTTCAAAGTACTACATCGTCCTTTGATAAAGATGGGAGATAGCAACGCTTCATCTAGTCAGATACCAAGACACATCAAAAGTAAGTATACAGCCCATTATGAGGATGCATGTAGCGAGCATCGCACCATACAATTCCAGAGGCTCTAGAACATCCCGTCAAATATTAGTATATCCATCCCGTGGAATGTCCCGAATCACCTCGACAAGAAGGAAACCGTACCCAAACGAATACAAAACCAATCAGATAGCTGCTCACAAAAAACCGTAGCAAACCGTCTATCACCGACGGAAAGCCGCGCGTATATCAACATGCAGAAATCATTTATATGCCCACAGCACCTCACAGTACATACAGAAAGAGACGGAATAGGCAGGTGTCTGTCGCTATTTGAAGCCTATTTCTCAAAGGCGTGCTCCGGAATGTGTAGTGCCATGTTGGGGACGAAATAGGCAGGTGCGTATCTCTTCGTCGAATGGGGCTCTAGATCTAGATCTAGATCTCGAGACAGAAATGTGTTTTGCATGTTGAGGACGAAATAGGAAGGTGTTTTGTATATGCGGAGTGGGTGTTTTTTGGATCAGACCGGGTGTGTTTTGCATGGTGATTTTCTCTTTAGCCGCGAACAGGATTAAGGTTTTACCCCGCGGACCTACGTACGCTTCGGGCGTTGGCTATGCTAGTGTTGACGGTTAGCTGCTGTGGCGTGTTGCATTTAGTGTAGCTGAGTGGAGGTAAAAGGTTGTGGGGGGACTCGAGGGAGGAAGGTGTTAGCGCGCTTGAATGATAGAATGATTTGACTGGGACTATTAGGTGGGAGTGTGATATAGGAGGGTGAGTAGTACAAGAGGGAGAAGATAGAATTAAAGAGTGGGAGAATAGTGTAGGAGGAAGAGAGTGATGCAGGAGAGAGATAGTAATGCAGGAGAAAGGTACAGGAGGTAATAGATATTGCAAGGGCTAGTACTCCGTAGAAGGGAGGGAAAGAGTGAAGTAAAATGAAGAGTATAACTTATAAGCGAATTAGGACTTTCCGCTTAATCCAAACTGCCTTATTGCAGTTGTCTAAGCCAATCAATTTAATCTATTCTCGCCTAGGTCGAACCTTTACCAGTTTTAACCCTACCTATAGGTAGTAAGCGGATAAGAGTGGGCGCGGGACGCTTGGACCTGGGCGAAAAGTGGAACCTGCCTGCTCGGATCACAGTATAGAAACGTATCAATACCCGCCCCAGTGTCCAACCCCTCGCCACATCCCGATAGCTGCCCAGGAACAAAGATAACGAACAAAGCACAAAGTACCAGATACGCGGAGTGACCTCTAATTGGGAATGTACCAATGAGCCACATGAGACTGTATCAAGCCCTTTTGGTTGACTTTTGGTTTCAGTTCACATCTCAGGAACCGTTCAACTCATGTACTACTCCCAAGAACGCAAACCATTTCCGTTCAGACCGTTCTTGCCAAGTCTTGCTTTCCTCGCCGCTCTAATAGCTGTATCTCTATCTCTATCTCTATCTCTATCTCACTTTGAACTTTCTTTAATTAATCTGATAATTAATCTGGTGCTAGGTGAAGAAACGTGGCTGCCACACGGCACTGAGAATGCCTACCGGCTTGGCTTAAAAGTACTCTGGCTAAATTGGTAGGTGAAAAAGTATCGATATAAAGCATTGTGAGAATCAAGTTGTCTATGAAAGACAGCTCTTGAGAAATAGTGTTTTAGCTGCCACTTTACAAGTTATTTAGATTATTCTCATATCTCTTTATTAGATAAAGGCTGAAGAAAGATAATATTTGTGTGGAGCAGTAATATAAAGGCAGCGTGAACCTGAGGCTTGGCGCAATATGGAAGAAAGTATACTTGCATATTCAAAGGCGTATACATGCATATTCTGCAAAGGTGATACCTCCGTAGACCTCAGGTTGTCAGGATTGTGAACCACCCCCACGAACTACATCTGTTGATAGCAAATGGTATATTATCATCATGGCCCTCATCTGGACTTACAGCCAGTTTTCGGAACATGCAGCTAGATTATACGTCCATACAAAAATCTAAGAAAATCAATACGAATCGTCAGCTGGCATGGCACTGAACTACTCCCTTCCCGACAGTCTGATTGGCGTTCTATATGGGCCGGACCCATTAGCCAACTTGGAAACAATCTCTCTCGATATACCGTCCATTGCCAATTCCACCATCAAAGCGGCTCGCATAAACGAAACACTCACCCGCCTTGCGCAACTTTATGAAAGCACGAACGGCACAGCAGATAAACATGCTGTAGCCGACTTCCTGGGTGCTCCTACGAATAAAGTCGAAGAGCTCTTTGCGATCTTTGGCGGCAATGCAACGTTTATGCAAAGCGTCCTTTGGAGTTCTCGCGAGGTGAAGGTCGCAACTGATTGGCATGTCAATAGTGGTATTCTGGCCGTCATCATCATCTTCATTGCCATATCGTACATCACAACTGGGATTCGGTTATGGTCGCGCTGGAAATGGAATGACGGTGGTGTTAGGCATGTTGACTACTGCATTGTTGCAGCGCTTGCCATCTCTACTATCATCACTGGTGATTTTGGAAATAGTAAGTCCAATTACCTGCTTCAGTTCTAGTGACACTTGGCTAACTTGTACAGATGTTGTTCTTCTGAGTAACTCTCGCAAGCCCTGGCTGTTATTAGCATAGACCTAATATTCTATAGTGCATCAGGGGACCGGCTCAATCTGGAGAGTGACTTACGATGCTCTGACTTTAACCCAGATCGTAAGTACAGATTTCTCTATTCTTCCAATAGATAAATGATTAGAATATATCCTAACTGCCAAATCCAGCATGCTGAAATAGAGGTTGTTATATACCATGTCGCGATCGCGTTGGTCAAATTCTCCCTCCTCCTCTTCTACAGCGAGATGACGCACTACAAGTCCTGGCAGAGACAGGTTATATACTTCGTAATGTTCCTCGTTGCAACTTCGAACGCTGCCGGCTTCTTTTTCCAGATCTTCAAATGCAGCCCCGTGGATTACTGGAACACCTGGACACATTACACCTGTGTACCATATCGAGCGAAGTTCGTGTTTGGCATAGGAATTGTAAACATCATCACGGACTGTATGCTTTGGTAAGTTGTTTTCTCCCCCGATCTAAGCCTGATGTTTTCAGAGCACTGGGGTTTTGATTAACACTTTGGTGCTATACAGGATTATGCCAATCCCGACACTTTTCACTCTACGCCTACCAATGCGAGCTCGTATTCTTGGTCTTGTAATCGTATTCTCAAGCTCCATGTAAGACCACCCTCAATTTTCAAGTCTCTTCGAACATGCATCTAACCTCTCCCAGCGCCGTAATCTTTTCCGTCTTGCGAGTCAAGGCCATCTGGCTCGGCCATGCCTCCGCGGTCGAAACAGGCAACCTAGCAGACTTCAGCACATCGACCTATGCTCAGATCGAACTCCACACCATGATCTGGGCCTACAACGTCCCTGCTATCCGCGCCCTTGTAGTTGCCTGGAAGAACTCGGCGTCGCAGCGGAAGCTGCACAAGGGGTATTCGGAGAGTCGGTACCCGAGTAAAGGCTCGGGTAGTGGGTCGCGGGGTATCGGGAAGACGAGCAAGACTGGGACTGTGGAACAGACGGATGATTTTGGAAGCGATGGCCATTTTCCTTTGAATACGCTGGATGCTTAGTTCGCTGTTGGGCAATCCTGTAGCTCTGCCGAGAAAGAGGATGCGGAGTTTCAGAGGAAAATGTTACGAAAAGTTGTTGGTTTGCTATTTGACCTCGTCTTTGCCTCTCCTTGTCGTGCCGTTACATTCTCGGCCTTACGTATACCTTGTTGGTCACAGAGGCGTGGAATGCATCTTCACTTCCTATGCTTTACGATTTGTTAATAAAGAGAGCTCATAGTGCTTGCCAAAAATACAGAGACATCTTTCCTAGCATTAAGTTTAGCCATGATTGTTCACACTCCTTATAATGTGCATTTTGGAATTGATGCGGAACCCTCCTTGACTTGAATTTAGGGGAGGTCTTGTTACCCCTGTCAATCGTCATGTATTCCTCTCCCTTTCTGAATGTTCGTAGTACATGTTGCTAGAGTGGCTTCCACTCTCGCTCGTAGGACATGCTCTTAGGAAACCTGGAGTTGTTTTGGTATAGGTGTGTTTATGCTGCTCACTGCTCAGGGTATCAGCGAGAGCTAGCTTTGAAAATAGAGATGTAGAAGCAAGAGGCTAAAGAATAGGAGGTTGATGTTTGTTGGGAGTTTTACGTAAAGCAATATCTGTACAGTTTCTCAATTGTTAATCTATAGAGTCATCTACCGGCATTTACTGATAGAAGATGTGAGGAAACAATAGCTCAGCAGCTAACTGTTCTCTTCTGTGCTCGCTTCGCTTACGGTCAGGGGAAGCGACAGTCGCGGGTGCGGGTAATGTGGCATGTTGAAAATAAGTTTGCACCAAAAACCGTGAATCAAACATAATAGAAGTGAATATGAGTGAAGTGAGGAGAGGCAGACATATGGCTATTTTGTATCTTTCTCATGCCATCGAAATGGTTACTCCCTTACTCCCATGCTCATCTCTGGAAAGTCCCGGAGTTTAGAGTTCCAGTGGATGACACTGTACCGGATTTGGAAAGGTCACGCTTGTCCGAAAGTGGAAAGGGCGAAGAACAAGCAAGTCAAACCCCCAACACTCCCAGACTCCTTCGAGATTCGATTGCGAAGAAAGAAAGTGCGGCCAGACTCCAGGATACCCACCCAGAGAAGGACTCACCCAACCTACGCAGATGAGATGAGATGAATAGAAAATAGACAGTAAAAGATTGCCTGGCCATGTACACGAGGATCTTTCCACCACAAGTGCCATATGCAGGGGTAGTCTTCTATGGCAATAATTGGAATCCGTCGCGCGTGCATCATCACAGCCAGCTTCAAAGAAATGGGCTCGACGGACGGGGGCTTCGGTACAGTAACGTAGGTAACAAGGCTGCTGGGCTGGGGCTTCTGCCACTCAACTCTCCCCTCCCCATGATTACTTTACCAGCGCGTTAATTCGCATCATCCCCTTCTTCACCCTCCCTTCCTACCCTTCCTACATCCATCGTAATATTATACTGCATTGCTGCATCCATACACCCTCGCTCCCTCCCCATCCATCCACCCACATCGTCGCTGGCTTTGGTCGCGAACAGCCTGGACAGAGAGGAGAGGAGAATATCTCCAACCCAACCCAGCATAATCTTAAGGGCCAGAACAGCCGTCTCCGCCCCAAACGACAATAAAACAATCTTCAATCCCTTCCTCCCTCCCATCGTCCCCATCGCCATCCCATTCCATTTTCACTCGCCCGCCCCGCGATCCATCATCCAGGTAGGTATTCATTACTTTACAACACCACCGCCAAAATAATATTGGCTGGCCGCTGTCATAATTCGCCAGAGTTCGCCAGGGCTCCTCCGCGCTCTCTCTGGCAAACCCTCCCATTGCACCTTCTATGGAGCGGTGATTCCCGGCAAATAGTCGTCCTGTGAGTGAGTGCAAGGTGGAATGTATCAACGACCTCAAGAGGAGGATGACGGGGGACTACGACGCGCAAGTAGCTCAAACACTCGACCCTACAACATTTCTCCCACGCAATCAGAGTTCCGCCCCCCATATTCACCAACGAATGGAACCCCATCGCGGCCCCAATTCAACACTTCGTACCATCCTCCAACTCCAACTGCTGCTCCGCAGTCCATGACATCCCCTCACATTCCTGGTCATCCAACTTCGCCGATGACATTGACAGCTCCTTTGTCATATCACAGCGAATATCAACCGCCGCCACGCGACAAACCGACCAGCAATTATTACGATCCAACCTCTGACTCGAGCGAGAGAAAGCCAACAGAAACTACGGCATGGAGTGAAGGGCAGACTCAGACACCACAGGTAAGGCGATAATCGGCAGAGCTAATCGGTGCTCCGTTCGTTCTATTCAATTGCTAACACATCATCAGAGTCGAGAACCCTACCCGTATCCAACAACTTCTGTCGAGCCACCGAAATACCCCAGCCATCAAAACGGTGCCTACACTTCACCCATCTCCTCTAACTTTCCACCGCGGTCGCCCATCTCACACTCTCACCCCCAAGCTCGCACAATATCGCAGTCACCAAGATTGGCAACGATGGCTTCGCCAGTCGTGCGACAAAATGGCGTTTCTTTAGGAGCAACATTAAAAAATGAAGCTCAAATAAACGTAGAGCCCCTACCTCCCGTAACGGTACGTTGCCAACTTGCCCACGCCCCCTATCCCCCTAAAAATTTGAACATTGTCACTAATTAATACGCCCAGAAGACGCCCAGCAGACCAGCAGATCCGATGGCCTTTTCTAGTATTCTATCGAGCGCAGATCCTCCCCCAAAACCAACACCGCCTCCAGCTGTTGCAAAGCCCCGGAAAGTTTCGAAAAACTCCCTTCCTCCGCCCCCAATCGCCGCCACAATGTCAAGGGATAGTTCTTCACACTCGTCTCTCGCACCAACGCCAGCCCCAACAATATCACGAGTGCCTACAAAGCGCAAGGCAAATGGGGAGTCCAAGAAGAGCCCTCCAAAGCCCAAGCAATTGTCTAAAGAACAAGAAAAAGAAGTACAGGCTCAGATGGCAAGGCTGGATGTGGAATTTATGGATGAAGACGAGCCTGAGTTTGAAGAGGACAGAAAGTTCTACAAGGCTTTAGGCACCAAACGCTTGCTAAAAGCCGAATCGTTGGAGATCGCCAAGACGAAACGACGCCGTACGCATTACACTGAGAAGATGGGCACCATGCTTGGTAGACATGCGGATATGGGAGAACAGCGGTACAGAGATATTTACGCTGACGATGCCATCACTGCTGTACAAGAAAAAGAGGTCCAGGCGGAGAAGGAACGGAAGAAGGACATGCAGAGAAAGCGACGCCGCGAAAAGACTGTTGCTATGAACATCGAGCAGAAAGACGCGCTCTTGGCCAAAGCACAAGAAGCCAACGACGAAACTGAGAAGCAGAAACTCCTCAAAGAGGCGCAGAGGGCAGAGAAGAAGGCGCAACAAACCAAGCTTATTCTCGCACGAGGAGATAAAGGCCCAGAGATCAAGGCTGTGTCACCTCTGGAACCGAATCTTTCTGGTGGTATGATGTCTACTTTCACGGCAGTAGACCCGGATCCTGCACCGAAGCAGAAGAGCAAGCGTGGTGGTGCTCGATTGCGAAAGTCGAAAGAGCAGAAACAGGCGGAGAAGGACTCGGCAGAAGCTGCCCAAGCTGCAATCGATGCTGGAGAGGACCCTCCCCCACCACCCCCTGTTAAGGAAGAGGCTCCTAAGATTAGACTTAAGTTGTCTAAAGAGCCTAAAGAAGCTCGAGAGGAGTCCCCCGCAACCTTCGAGCCGTATGTATCCAAGGGTTACAATCAGATATATGATCAGATCTGGCGTGATCTAGCTCGAAAGGATATTAGCAGAGTCTATAAGCTCGCAGGGGAATCTTACGCCACCAAAACTTCTAATCTCAAGAAGACTGCCATTCTCGCCTCGAAAGAAGCTAAACGATGGCAACTCAAAACGAACAAGGGCACCAAAGATCTTCAGGCCAGAGCAAAGCGTGTCATGCGTGAGATGATGACTTTCTGGAAGCGGAATGAGCGAGAAGAACGCGACTTGCGGAGAGCGGCAGAGAAGGCAGAGATTGAGAATGCCAAGAAGGCCGAAGCTGACCGAGAAGCGAATAGACAGAAGAGGAAACTCAATTTCTTAATCTCTCAAACAGAGCTTTACTCACATTTCATTGGCAAGAAGGTCAAGACTCGCGAGGTCGAGAGATCGACCGATCATCCCGACGAAGCTGTTTCAGAGGCGAAAGCTACAGAAGACGCGGGTGCTCAGATGGTTGACGTCTCTGAGAACAGCACTGCTCCTGCAAAGGTCACCAACTTTGAGGATCTAGACTTCGATGCCGATGATGAATCGGTCCTCAAGGCGGCCGCCATGGCTAATGCTCAGAATGCCGTCCAGGAAGCCCAGAACAAAGCCAGGGCGTTCAACCAACAAGAGGGTGCGCCAGCAATGGACGAGGAAGGCGAGATGAACTTCCAAAATCCTGCAGGAATTGACGACGTTGATCTCGAGCAACCGAAGATGCTCGAGGCTCAGCTGAAAGAGTACCAACTCAAGGGTCTCAACTGGCTCGTCAATCTCTATGAACACGGTATCAATGGTATCCTGGCCGATGAGATGGGTCTCGGCAAGACCGTTCAATCTATTTCGGTCATGGCATACCTAGCGGAGAAGCACGGGATTTGGGGTCCCTTCCTCGTCGTTGCACCAGCTTCCACACTCCACAATTGGCAGCAGGAAATCACCAAGTTCGTGCCAACTTTGAAGGTTTTGCCTTACTGGGGTACGGCTGCAGACCGAAAGGTTCTTCGAAAGTTTTGGGATCGGAAGCATATCACCTACACCCAAGATGCGCCATTCCATGTTCTAATTACATCTTATCAGCTCGTCGTCTCCGACGTCGCCTACTTCCAGAAGATGAAGTGGCAGTACATGATTCTCGACGAGGCTCAGGCTATAAAGAGCTCGCAGAGCTCAAGATGGAAGAGTCTTCTCGGATTTCACTGCCGCAATCGTCTGCTACTTACTGGTACTCCTATCCAAAACAACATGCAGGAACTGTGGGCCTTGTTGCATTTCATCATGCCATCCCTGTTCGATTCTCATGACGAGTTCAGCGAGTGGTTCTCTAAGGACATTGAAAGCCACGCTCAGAGTAACACTAAACTTAACGAGGGTCAGCTCAAGCGGTTGCATCAAATCTTGCAGCCTTTCATGCTTCGTCGTGTCAAGAAGCATGTCCAAAAAGAGTTGGGTGACAAGATTGAGCTTGATATATTTTGCGATCTCACATATCGGCAACGCGCTTACTACCGCAACCTCCGCAACCAAATCAGCATCATGGATCTCATTGAGAAGGCAACACTGGGTGATGACAATGATACTGGAACTCTGATGAACTTGGTTATGCAATTCCGAAAGGTCTGCAACCATCCCGACCTCTTCGAACGAGCAGAGACAACGTCACCCTTCTCATTTGGCCATTATGCTGAGACGGCATCATTTATGCGTGAGGGTCCGAGCATCAATGTTGCCTACTCAACCCGCAACCTCATCGAGTACGAACTCCCGAAGTTGATCTGGCGTGAAGGTGGTAGACTCAGCCAGGCTGGACGCGACAATGAGAAAGCTGGCTTCAGGGGCAAGTATTTGGATCAGCTGATGAATGTCTGGAAGCCAGAAAATATATATGAAAATACACAGGACAACGAAGCATTCTCGTGGCTGAGATTTTCCGATACCTCTATCAACGAGCTCTCGACAGCTTCTCGCAAGGATGTCTTTGGTCGCGCTGTGGACCTTTCCCGGAAACCTCGCCGCCTCGGTGCATTGAGCATTGTGTATGATGAAGAGGAAGAAAAGACTTTCACTCCAGCTCAAGCCATGCTTCGAGTTGTCGATCGTCAGGATCGTAAACCGCTTGCAGAAGTCACCAACGAAGGATATCTCAACAAGCTCTTCAACGTGGCCAAGGACGTTTGGGCCGATTCTGGTCTTAGTAGGATGGAACAATGCGGTCGCCCCAAAGCATCTGCCCCGCCTATCGATGTCTTCTGTGCTAGTCGTGGAGCAACCATTGAAAAGGAAAACATCATGTTCAATGTGTCCATGCGAAGAGCCCTCTATGGTCCATCGCCCGTAGAGGAGAAGGCCTTAATTACATCCAAGGTTCCTCTCTCATTCTACCCACCTACCAAGATGCTCCCGGCTCCAACATCAGAGAAACAGCGCTTCACAAACATCAGCGTTCCTTCAATGCGTCGCTTTGTCACTGATTCCGGCAAGCTTGCAAAGCTTGACGAGCTGTTATTCAAGCTCAAAGAGGGTGGCCATCGGGTGCTGCTCTACTTCCAAATGACACGTATGATCGATTTGATGGAAGAGTATCTTACATACCGAAATTACAAGTTTCTACGTCTTGATGGCTCTACCAAGCTTGAAGACAGAAGAGATACAGTCCACGACTTCCAAACCAGACCTGAGATATTTATCTTCTTGCTCAGTACTAGAGCAGGTGGTCTGGGAATCAACTTGACAAGTGCAGACACTGTCATCTTCTACGACTCTGATTGGAATCCGACAATTGATTCCCAGGCTATGGACAGAGCTCATCGTCTGGGACAGACCAAACAAGTCACTGTGTACCGCATGATCACCCGCGGTACAATTGAAGAACGTATCAGGAATCGTGCTCTGCAGAAAGAAGAAGTCCAAAAGGTTGTCATGACCGGTGGCAGTGGAGGTGGCGTTGATTTCAACACCAGGAGCAAAGAGAATCGTACCAAGGATATTGCCATGTGGCTTGTGGATGACGAAGAAGCTGCCGAGATCGAGCGTAAGGAAGCCGAAATAGCTGCCCAGGAGGCGAAAGAGCAACCGACTGGCAAAAAGTCAAAGGGCAAAAAGCGAAAGACGGAGGCCAGTGGGAGCTTGGAGGACTTGTATCATGAAGGTAAGCCTCTTCCTGCTTGAATCCTCGTGTGAAAACAAAACAAAAAACTAATTTTGTCCAGGCGAGGGGCACTTTGACGATGGTAGTAATAGACCGTCTGGAGCCGCCACACCGGTCCCAGGAGAAGCTTTGGGTCCGAAGGGAAAGAAGCCTCGAAAGACCGGTGGGAAGAAGGCTAAAACGGCGAAGCAAAGACTTGCCATGGCTGATGGGGATGTTGATATGGGTTAATGCTCATTCCTTATTTGGCGGTGGGAGTTTTGATTTTCAAAGGAGTTCGGGGTTGGGGTCAGGGCGCAAAAGCACATTTTTTGACTTGTCTTACAGGGGTCGAAAGTAAAGATAAAATCTAGAGATTTACGGGCAAGCACACACACTGGACTTTGTATTATACAATAGGGTTGGTTTGCTTGCTGACGGTGTTTACATGCAAGACCTGAGGGAACAGGCCCATGTTACTATAGGGTCTGGAAGCTGATGCGGAAACCGGGGCGGTTCTCCAATGCAGCACAGGATCATGACAGGACAGGACAGACACCGAGTCATATCATATAATCAAACGATCTTGTACATTTATTGCATGACTGAGACTTGACTGATGCTGATGATGCTGATTTCCATACTATGTCTTACCCTGGGCTTGGGGGTCTGCTGACACTAACACTTGCAGAGCCTTGGCTCCTTGTACGCCATGGACAGACACACTCGTGCAATACTGATAATGAGCTACGTTTATCCAAATACAATACCTCGGTGAAGTGAAGTTATCACGATCCCCTTGGCCAGAACAAAACAAACCCTCGGTGAGCTTTTGCCGCTCCACAGTTTGACAGGGGTTCATCCCACCGTCTCGACTCTCAAGTTCCCCCACCAGGTTGACTTGGCTTGGCTTGGACTGGACTTGACTGAACTTGACTGGACTCGAGCATCACAAAAAGCTTCTTTATAACAAACCTCAACCTCCACACCCTGTTTGCTTCAATATTCTCTCTCCTTATCATAATTCACCAAACCATATCGTATCATCCACATAACTCAGTGCCTTCCTTCATATCACTCACTGTTCCTCATCTTACGTCATCATTCCCCCAAACCTACATCTCAGCATGCCAGGCTGAGCCCATGGACTAAATCTCCCCAAGTCCTCTGTGACTTCGTATTACCCTAGGATACTTTCTCAAAATCAATTACCAAGCCGCGAATTCAAAGAAATGGCATCCAGCACCCGCAACTCCATTGACTCGCATCCCCCCTCCGAACCACAGACCTCCTCCCCACAATCCCTCTCCAAAGCCGTGCACGCGCGCCGTTCCGAGTACACGCGCCCGCAGAAGCTGAAAGTCAAGATCGGCTCCTGGAACGTCGCCGCATGTCCAGGCACAGAGCGCGATCTCGGCGCGTGGTTCGTGGAAGGGAAGGGTGTTGATGAGCACCTCTCCGGCGTCACGATCTCCGATAGCGAGGTTGAGAGTGTAGGCGCGCAGGAAGCAAGGAGGAATAAGAAGGAGAGTACGGTGCCGAGGGGTGATAAGGGTGCTGTGGCTGGTGGGGAGGAGATTGGGCTATATGTGCTGGGTCTGCAGGAGGTCGTGGATCTTACCAGCGCAAGGGAATATGTCGGGAGGGTGTACACGGATCCGGGGCCGACTGCGAAATGGCGGCGCGCGCTGAGCAATGCTTTACCTAGAGGGTATGAACTTGTGGCTGAGCAGCAGCTTTCTGGCTTGTTGCTCCTGATCTTCGCTTCTTCTGCCCTTGCGCCTACGGTTTCGGCGGTCAGTACTGTTAGTGTTGGGACGGGCATTATGGGGTATCTTGGAAATAAGGGCGCGGTTACCACAAGGATAGTGCTAGGTGAGACAACAAGAATGGTGTTTGTGAATTCGCATCTGGCGTCCGGAAGCGATCCTGCGCATTTGGAAAGGAGGATTTGGGATGTGCAGCAGATATTGCAGAGGACGCAATTTGATCCTATAAGTTGGGCGGGCGTTCTAGATGATGTGCATGAAGGGATTGGACAAGAAGATTTTGCGTTTTGGTTTGGGGATTTGAATTTTAGGCTGGATGGATTACCTGGAGATGATATAAGGAGGCTGCTTATGCTACACACGAAGGGGGAGTATGATATTGGGCAGAAGTCGAGGAATAAAATCGAGGGGGAGTTGGCCAACGCTGATGGGCCTATTGTAATAAGGAGCGTCGAAAGCGATGATGAATCCGAGGAGGAGGAATCACAGTACCGGACGAGCAGTAGTTTTGAGCAGACGGATGATTCATCAATGTCTCTACCAGATCCAGACGATTTCGTTCAACATCCGAGCCAGGACCCTGCTTCTTTGCAAGCTACCCTGGACTCTTTATTACCTCACGATCAGTTGAAGCATGTCATGAGAAGGAAGAAAGCTTTTCATGATGGGTGGCGAGAAGGACCGATCACATTTCTACCTACGTATAAATACGACGTGGGGAGCATGGGAATGTTTGATTCCAGTGAAAAGAAGAGGGCGCCCAGCTGGTGCGATCGAATCTTATTCAGGACACGGCGGGACAAGCTTGAGTTTGACGGGAAATCGCAGGAAGAAGAGCTAGCCAGGATAAAGGACGAAGAAATGAAAGCTAGAGGTATCGATCATGCCGGAGATGACGAGGACGTTTTATTTGATTACAATCCTGACGAAGATGGGTTGGAAGAATCTCCAGCGAATAATGACTATGATGAAAACGACGAGGCAGAAATGGAGCCGGAAGAGGTAATCACAAAGGAGGGGTACGTGGATAGGATACGGTTGGATACGTATACTTCGCACCAAAGAGTGCTCTCTTCAGATCACAAGCCATTGGATGCGGTCTTCTTCCTAGAGTATGATGCAGTTATCCCCGAACTAAAGTCCAAGATACAACAAGAAGTTGCTCGGGAGCTAGACAGAGCAGAGAATGAAGGAAGGCCGGGAATTACCGTCGTTGTTGACCCCCCTCAAGAGCCAGAAGTTATTTCACAAACTGATGGCTCTGCACCACCTTCGACTACTGCTGCTCAAGGCGTGGATTTCGGAGGCGTGGCATATCAACGGAAGAAGATTCGGAGTTTAACGATTGCCAATACCAGTCAAGTTCCAGCAACATTTGCATTCGTGGATAGGCCGAATATCCAGGGAGAGGGCGATTGGATTGCTCCACCGTGGCTATCCGTTCAATTTGTGGGTTCTGAAACCGACGAAGACGAGCGAGTTGCGCAAGCTTTGAAGAGAGAAGTCACCCTTGAACCTGGGGACGCCGTAAATGCGACTCTCGAAGTCTTCGTCGACGACATCACTCAAGTCAGAGGATTAAATGAAGGCATCGCAAAACTAGAGGACATCCTCGTACTACGAGTCACAGAAGGCAGAGATCACTTCATTCCCGTTCGTGCCAGTTGGAAGCAATCATGCTTTGGCCGCTCAATCGACGAACTCATCCGGATTCCAGAAGGTGGCGTCCGCGCCCTCCTTCCTCGTCCCGGGGGCAAACCTGGAGGCCCTATCAACAGAGGACAAGAAGTCTGTTGGTCCGCTCCTCGCGAGCTCTTCAAACTCACAGAAGCAGTTGAAGCCCTCACGGAACGCGTAATAGCCGACTCCAACATGCTTTCAAACTCCACAATTCCTAAAGAATCACCAGGCTGGCCATTTGATGCCGACTCTTGGATTCTCCAAGACCAAAAAGCACGAGAAGAGCGAAAGGAATACGTGCTGGAAGCTCTTGACGCAGACAAGAATCTCAACGAATCTTTTCCGCCGGAAATTCCCGCTATAGAACGGCTGGAAATCATGTCTGAAGTCCTCATCGCTTTTGTATCAAGTCTGACCGATGGCATTGTGCCTTCTCCGCTCTGGGCAAAGCTCGAGTCTGAAATTCAATCACGGGGCGCCAAACAGCTTGTTGATCCAGAAGAAATCAAGACGTGGGTACTAGACACCCTATCCACATCTCCAAACCATAACATATCATTTGTGTTCTTAACGTCTATGTTATGCCGCGTAGCCGGCGAGTTGGCGCCGCTGTCGAAATCAGCTCTGGGCAACGCGGGCCAGGAGAGTGGGATGCGAAGAAGTATTGACACCGTAAGAAGGAGTCTGAGCTGGAAAGGGAAAGGGCCCGTGGTGCCGGAGGACCCGGCTATTGGGAGAAGGAAAGAGGTTGAGAAGGCTTGGGTGGATGTTTGGAAGGATGTGGTGTTTAGGGCCGAGGTCGGGAGTTTGAAGGATAAAGAGAAGAGGCTGTTGGAAGAGAGGAGGGGGTATGTGTTGGAGCCTTTTTTGAGGGGCGTGAAGGAGAGCTAGATGGTGGATCTGGAGTGTATGTATATTATTGAGCGAGAAGTACATAATAGATAATTTAAGCGTAGCAGATTTTCGATGAGGACTTTGAAACTGCTGGTTTCTTATGGCGTGGGCCGCGTGGGTGTATTCTTTTCTACTATAACTCCTCGTTTGGTCCGAATTAAGGCTGTGGCTTGAACAGCACGAAGTGGTGCAAAGCTGCATTAGTCATAGCCACCTCTGATTAAGGACACAATAGTCAGTAAAAGTCTCCAATTGCAAGTCCCATGCTGTGCTGTCCATCAGAAGCGACGAGCTGCTCTCTCGCACCTTCCATATGCATGTGACTTTGTATCAAGCCCACCTCAACTGTCCTCAACCATATTACACAGCGGGAGGAAGCAGGCATCCGAGACTATCTCACACATAATACAGTACAGTATATACAGATTAATATATGATGACAGAAGGAAACGCCATGATTCAAACCGCGAAAAAGATAAAGATACACCGAATGAAAAAGGTGGCGTTTTGTGTAGGGAGCTTTACTTATGGTACAAGTACGGAATACAGCCTCGTTTGGTTTGCAGGCAAGGCAAGGCTACTAGTACAAGTATACCTCCGTTGGGGTAATACTGTATTAAAGGGGAGCACTATGGCAATTTATACCGGTATCACGATATAAATAAACATCCTACGGCATGTACTGTACCTCTCGTAATCGTAAAGCCCCAAGATCCTAAACCCCCATCCAATCTTCACTCGCGTTCGTTCCGCTAGCTACATACAGCGACACAAATAACTAGTATTAAAATCTCGATTTTTTACTAAAACACCAAAACACCAAAACACCACAAGCATTAAGATCACATTAAAACGCCCTAACAGATAACTTAATAACTACCTATCCAAAATATAAAGTAAGTAGCTTAAATCAAAGCGCTAGTATAGGCCTTTTATCTTACTGCAGGAATAGGATATATAATGCCTAACCAATTATCAAATACAGTTATTACCCGAATTCAAGACGCGCTTTGCAAGCATAATAGCCCTATTACCTACAACTTTATTAAAAGCCTTGCTTCTAACTACAATACTACAATATAGACTATATATTAATACAAGGCACGCGTATAAGCTAATATTCCTTCTGCTCAACACTCTAGAGGTCCCCGTTGCATTATTACATTTAAGGTAGAGCAATCTATTAAATTCTTATTAGATTAAATGCTATAGTTCTACTAAGACGAGATTATAGAGTTTCTACTTGAGGTGTATAGGATTATAGTTACGCAGCAAGCTATTAGTATAGCTCTCTAGTATATTAAGATTACTAGGAAGAAGCTTTAGGTCATTGCTGCGCAGTAGAATAATAAGCTTCGAATATATTAGTATAGGGAGCTTTAATACTTTAAAGCAGACTAACTAGTCTATATAGACAAATTAGGAAGTAATAAGAGAACTAGCAATCGATTATATAGCTAGTTAAATATTAGAGCTCGAGCTTAAGTTAAGAGGTAGCTAGCAGATTAAGAATGCATCTCCTATCTTCTAGTATATACTATTAATAGTTATATTGTAGCTATTACCTTCCCTAGCACTTGTATAGGAGAGATTTTTAAAGAGTAAGTACCTCCTAATATAATAAATACAGCTAATTGATTATAGCTTTATTATTAATAATATCCTCCCTCTTTATAACTCCTACTCTAAATCTCAATCTATTATTATAATAGATAATACCTTAATCTATTACTTATAAATTAAATGCATTTAATAAGCTTATACTAGTAGAGGCATCTAGTTATAATTCCTACCTCTATACTCTTCTAACTTTAATCTAATCGAGGAAAGCTTTGCAGATCTTAAGGCCTTTATATAATATTACTATAAGAGGGAGCGTCTAAAACACTAGAGCTATTAGCTCTTCTTAGAATAGGCAATTATTAAAAGTAGTATAGGCGCTACTACTATATATAGAGCAAGAGCGCACTTTAGGAATACTTATATTTCTAATATTCTAGTAGAGTTATAATACGCACAAGTAGAATCAAAATAGAGGGGTTTTTAGTAGGAATAATATTATATTTAGGACTTAGTTATATATTATAGCATATCTACACTTGCTCCCTTTTATTAGATTAGATAAGATCTTATAATTAATTAGAAGTATATTTAATAGAGCTTATTTGCATTTAATACAGCTACCTAAAAATGAATTAGATAAGATCTTATAATTAATAAGGCATATTAGAGTCTTTTTTTAGAAGGACCTTCGATCTAATACACTTTTAGTAATAAATGCTATATAATTGCATTAACTGACTAGTCCTTCTATTAGGATTATAGGTATTAGTTATAGTGGGGGGACTTTGTAGTCATGTGACGTAGCTTAGTCAGCATAAGGGCATTCCCTTTATGCCTTAATACTATAATATAGAATGCTATATATTATTAACTAGAAACTAGAATCAAGTCTATATTACTAGTAGAGAAGTGATTATATATCTAAACCTATAATACTAACACTAATTAGTAATTATCTTATAGGAGATACTATAGAGCAGCTAGGATTAAATATAGAAGAGGCAATTTAAAGAATATTTTCGATCTATTTTTGCGCTTATAAAAAGCAATAATAGGACTATAATCTCTTTAAAGGAGGCATTAAGAACCCTTAGCATTTTCCTAAAGGGAAAAGCAACTAGCATTTAAGCATTCTCCTAAAGGGAGGCTGCTAGTATCCGTTTTTAACTAATTTAAAGGATTTTTAATAATTACTCTAAAGGGGAGGTCTAAAAAGGTTTGCGTCTATTATATAGAATAACTAAAGCTTTATAAGTAATCTAGATAGACCGACCTAAAGAGGAGGTCTAGAAGAATATTTAAAGGACACCTTATTAAGAAGTATTATAAAAGGAAGCTATTATAATCGAGACGGCTTTATCTTAATACTAATATCCCTCTATTTACAATTTTAAGGTCTAAAATCACCTTAAAACACTACTAGTAAAGCCTTGCCTATAGGGTCTTAGTAGCGCAAAATAGTATGCCTAAACAAGTTAGACGCTAGACCTGTAGAAGGAGAACTTATTAATTAAGGTTAGAACCTAATTAATCTATAATAAGAAAATAATCCAAATAATCTAAATAATCCAAATTAGTTACCTCTACTACAAATATCCTCGAAATTGCTATTTCTAGGACCTCTAAAGCAACTAATAGAGCAAATAGCAAAGCTGCTCCTATAGAGTCTAAGTAAGCAAATTATAATTAGTATTCTAATGCAATATAAGGATTTAGTAGAAGAAGCAAAATAGGGATCTAATCTAGATCCATTAATAATTAACCTTATAAAACCTAATAATATTCCTATTAAAGAGATCACTAGATATTTGCTCTACTACCTGCTACTATATTATAAGATAAAGTGGTAGAATAAAGCATTATAGAGCAACTATATTTATAATTTTAAGAAATAGTTAAAGCAGCTATTTATAGAGGCAGCTTATTATAATATTAGAGACCTTAGAGGCTATTTGCATTAATAAGGCGTTTTTATTCAAATTAGAGACGCTATTACGCCTTGCCTAGTGGATATCCTAAAGGAGAAATTTCCTTATTAATAGACACTAAAAGAGATTAATCACTAAATGCAGTATAGCACCTATTTCTTCTCTTTAAATAATCTAAACCTTAAGAACAAATTTGATTTGCAAATATTAGTAAAGGGATTAGTATTGCATAAAGGCTTGATTAAGCTATATACTATATAATAAATTGATCTATTAAGATAACTAATAGGCATTGCTAAGCCAATTATATTAATTGCGCAAGAATAAGAGCGACCTTATAAAGTATATTATCTAATGCTAGTAGTCTCCAAAGAAGGCAATATATTAGAAGAGCCTAGAATAATAGAGGCCCTTAATATAATAATTAGACTTAATAGTAATAAGCTAAAGGATAATAAGAAGGAATCTTATTAAAATAATAAGAAGGAATAATTGCATTAGAATAAGATTCTTTATTAGAAGGAAGAGCAAGCTACTAATTATATTAAAGACGCTAATAATTATTAGAAGAAGCTAAACTTATTATAATAAAGTTAGTAATACAGTTTTGTAGAACCTAATAATTAATACATCCCTTATAATAAGAGAAACCATTAGCTATTTAATAAACCGCAATACTAAGAGCATAATAATTGTTAATACAATTAAGATAATAGCTTTAGCAATAGCTAGGGCGCTATTATAACTAGTAATAACTTCTTAAATCCGTCTAAATTTAAGGGCATAGTCCCTGCGCCTCTTAATAATAAAATTATTATAAAGCAAATAATAGATTTAGATAAGCTTTATAATAACAAATTAAGGTATAGTAGAGGGCATTATAATATAATTAATATTAAACTAATAATTTTCTATAAAAACTACAAAACCGCAAATTTCCTTATATATCTCTATTATTATGCTTTCCTCTATATACTAAAAGATAATGCTACTGCATTCTTCTACTAATTCCTTATAGAAAAACACCTTAACCTTCTATTACTAATTAAGCATATAAAGTCTAAATTTAAGATAAAGGAAAGATAGAAGCATTATATAAGAGAATAGCAAATAACTACATTTAAGACAATTAGTTTAAAGACAAAGAACAAGGCAAAAGATTAGCTAGAATGCCTCTAAATCCTCTTTATAAAACTAATAATAATCTAAAATAGACTATTACTAAATTAGTAGGGGATAGAGAACCTTTATAATAAAGTCATTAAAGCTTATAGAATAATAAAGGAATATAGGAAATATAAATTCCTTTCTACTATATTCTACTATAGTGTTTATGCTTAGCTATAAATAGCTATATTAGATTTAATAGAACTAATATCAAATTAGTAAAAGCTTATAAGATAGCATTAGTAGCATTAGCTTAGAAATAGGTATAATGCAAATTATATTAATTGAAGCTATTTAGAAAAAGGCGGATTATATAGGAATGTAATAAAATCAGCGCTAAAGACTTATAGCAAACGCTGATTTAATTAGAATCGATCTACAGATTAGTTATTATATTAGAAGAAATGTTTTATATACTAAAAAGAGAGATACTAGTTAATAATATATATAAGCAATAAGCGTAAAGTAGTGTATATAAAGTTTAAGAAAAAGATATATAACTCTAATGCTTTGAAGGCTAAATATAATAGCTTCCTTATAGAAATAGAAGGCATTTTAGAGCTGAATAGCAATAATAATAATGCTATATATAAAGAATATATAATAGATAAGAAGAAGAATAACTCTAATAGCAATAGTAACAATTTAGACTATATATTATTAGGAAGCTTCTTTATCTAATATAGAGATGCAAAAGGTAAGAATATAATATCTATTTTAGCTAATTAGTTAGCTAAGTATACATTTATAAGAACTAATATATTCTTTATAATAAAGGTTCTATAAGCATTTTTAGCTAATATATTATTAGACAAAGCATCTTCTAAAACACCTAAATTAATATCTAAATCACTTCTAAAATCACACTCTATATTACTTAAATCACTTGAAATATTATATGCATTATAGTTAAAAATAGAAAGATCTAATACCTTCACTTTTAAAAATAGATATACATTTATATTTTAGGGAATTATACCTAATAGCAGAGTAGTAGAGATATTAATAGTAGAAGCAAATTAGATAGCTGTAATTTAGAAGCTATTTCTAAATTTAGAAATAGATAACTATTTAGTAGAAAAGTATATAATTTGTTTTAGTATAAGAAAAGGCACTATATTAAAGGGATTAATTATAATGCCTACACTAGTAGAACTAATCCTATTTTATATTATTAATATAAATACGCTATTCCTATAGTGTATCTAGAATATAAACAATATACAAGTGTATTTAAATAACCTCTAAAACGTTCTTATTTAAGGCGTCTTAAGAGTTCTAATTATTAGGAAATTTAGATATCTATAGATGCTTCTTAATTAATTAGATTAGACGCTAGTATATTACTATTTAATAGAACCCGAATTATATTAAATCTATTACTATTTTAGACACTCTTCTATTTAGCATTTCTAGATAATACTTAAGAGAGCTAGCTATAATATTAATAATAATACTATTTGCGATCTAACTAAATACTACTACTAATACTAAATAAACTAGAAGGCATTAGGGCAATTTAAGTTTACTCTATATAATAATATAGCCTTTAATTATAAGGTTATAATAGATATTCTTTAGCTAGATAGTAATTCTATTTTGCAACTTATTAATATAGCTATAGGATTCTAAGCAGTGCGATTTTTAGCAAATATATTAGCTTAATGCGCATTTAATACCCTTAAGAAATGCTAGATTAATATATATTAGGGACCCTCTAATTTTATAGTTTATAATATAGAAACAAATTTTATATTAGCTAAGTTTTGCTAATATATATAATCTTTAGCTATTTAGATTAAGGAAGTAGCTATTAAAGCATATAATTTAATAGGAAAAGTAGAATGTTATTATATGCTATTATAATAATTATTTAAGATCCTAATAGATAATCTAAAAGGGATATTATTATAAGAAAATATATTACAAATAGTAGTGAAATTAGTTAATAATTTAGTAGGACCTAATAGTCTTATACCTACCTTACTAGTTTTTAGGGCCTATCTAAGAATTGTAAAGGACTTACTACTATTACTAAATATTACAATTTACGCGGAAGCTATTTGTAAAGCAACCTGCAAAGTGTATTAGCTTTATATAAAATACTAGATTAGAGATATGCTTAGAATAAGAAATAGCTCTAATATAGCGCTAATTTATACGCTAACTCTCTAATTAGATGTTTGCGTCTATAGAGAGAATAAATTATAATATAGACTATATAAGCTAATTGCAATTTAAGAGAAGAATTACATTTTGGACCTACTAAATAGTCTAATAAGCTTTTAAACTACTAAGGTTAGACTGTTTCTAATAAACAAGTATAGTAATAAAGTTAATAATAATAAGTAGAACGCTAATCTAATACCTCTCACAAAACCTCTAGAACTAATATATAATAATATAGTTCTAGAAAGCAATAAGAATAAAGAACTATTAGCTCTAAGATATTAATAATATTATAAAGTCCTAGTCTAAAAGAGAGAATAAGAGAGACTAAAGGGATCAAAGAATAAGAAACGCGCTATCCCTAATATTAACTAGAAGACGCTTTATATTACGCATATTAAGCAGAATAGAGAGCTTATTATAATCTTTATAATATAGAAGAAAAAGAATAACTACAAATTATTACTAAAGCTATATTAGAAGAGAATTATTACTATGCTAGGAAAGCCGTTTTAAGGATTAGATATTAAGGAATATAAAGGTCTAATTAGTTAAGGCGTTTTAAGGCTCGAGAAGTATAATATTAAAAAGCATAATAAGATGCGATTATTTAAATCACAAATCATTTATAAGATTAAGAGAAAGGCAACTTCTAAACTATATAAAAAATCAAGACTTGTAATTATAGAATATAGCAATTAAGAGAAAGAATTTATCTTAATGCAATTGCTAACTATTTAATAAGCTAGCTAGTATCTTATATTATTAATCACCCTTTTAGTTCTTAAGATATTATTTAAGGAATTTGAGATCTGATTATATAATATTATATAAGCCTACCCTCAAGCAATAACTAAGCTACTTTATTAGATTTTATTATTATTACTAAAAGAAATAATTTATTTATATTCTAAGGGCACTATTATAGTAGTAATCAAGCCTCTATATAGCATTGCCAAATTAGAAACATATTAGTAGGTAATATATTTCAAGTATTATAAAGTTAAGCTTATAATAAGAACCTTAACCTATAACCTATACTTACTAATTACTTATAATAGTAAGGGGATTAGAATTATAAGCATATAAACCAATAATACCCTTATTCTTTATAATAAGGAATTCGCATAATTAGAAGACTAGAAGCTTAAAAAGGCCAAATTGCAAACTAAGTTAAAAGAGAAGCTAATAAAAGACTATCTTCTCATTTTTAATAGTTGCATTTTAATGCTAGAAGGTAAAAACCTTATACTATATTAAAAGAAGCAGGGAAAGAAGCTTAATACTATTAAGATTAAAACACTAAATTACAAACAGATATATATAGAATAGCGCGCTTAAAGGGGTTATATTATAATAATTTGCTAATCTAAGACTACCTTTAATTTATCTATTATAGCACAATACTAAGATTCTAATAAGATTAAGATAGCTATAGTAAATAAGCGCATTAAATAGCAAATGGATAACCTTAATTGCAGATTATATTATATTTCTTTCAATCTCTTAATAGCGTATCTATTTATATTTATAAATAGATTATTAGCTAATAATAAAGATTTGAGTTTCTAATTGGATTATATAATTGTTCTAGCTAATAAGCAGCTAAATAAGACTAAAAACAAATTTATAATAATAGGGAATATAGTCTATTAGAGCTCTATAAAGTCAAAGAGAGTAATAAGAAGCAGTCTAGCATTAGAGATCTATAATATAATTATAGGCATTAATATAGGAATAGTCCTAGGTGCAACGCTTAAGCGAATTACTAAGGAATTAGGAATCCCCTCAATTAAAACAGTTGTTTATACTAATTCTTTCTCCCTTTATAAATATCTAGTTAAGCTTAGAACTACTAAGAAGAAGTATCTAATAATTAATATTATAGGATTATAAGAGGTATATAAGAAACAAGAGCTCTATAAGATTTGTTAGATTAATAATAAGAATAATCCCTTAGACGCTATAATAAAGGGCAATCCAAATTGGATGCTTAAAATATTAATTAATATAAATAGCCTCACTATTCGAGTAGAGAAATAAGTTAAGAGAGAAATAGATAACTAGAGCGCATTGCGCTAAAATGTTTTATTGCAATATAATATATAATAGTTCTATAGCAGGATTCTAAGCATATATAATAAAGTATCTTATTAGTTCCCTTATTAGTTTATACTACAATTAATGCATTTCTATTAGTTAGTTTAATCTACTTCACATTTTGAGCTATATTGCAAACTATAATACATTTAGCTACATCACGCATTTATTTCCTTAATAAGGCCTATATTGCAATAGCAATAGTAGATATAATAGACTATATAATATAGAAGGAAATAATTAATCCTCTAATTCTAATAAGGTAACACTAATAATAAAAGAGAAGTTACTAGTGTTAGGATTATAGGTATTAGTTATAGTAGAGGGACTTTATAGTTATATAATATAGCTTAGTTAGTATAAGGGCATTCCCTTTATGCCTTAACACTATAATATAGAATACTATATATTATTAACTAGAAACTAGAATCAAGTCTATATTACTAGTAGAGAAGTGATCACATATCTAAACCTATAATACTAATACTTTTCCTATTATAAATAATATATATTTGATCCATTTTAAATGCTAAACTATTAAAGCTATTCGAACCTATTATATATTATATCTATTATCTCTATTATTAAAAAAATTATTATCTTTCTCCTATTTTATCTTCTTTTACTTAACCTTCTCTATTGCTAGTAGTAATTCCTTTACTATAAGCTCCTTCTTATATTGCGCCTTAAATGAGGCCCTATTATTTATAATCTAACTTACAATTCCTATAGGAATACTAAGGGGCGTAGATATAAGAATTTGTAAATAGTATTACTTTAGCTGCTCGAATTTAATATACGTAGAATAAAGAGTTTAAAATGCCTAGCTAATAGTATACCTCTTATTATAATCTAGTTTGTAGAAGAGCATATCTTACTTAAAAAGCATTATAAGATTAGGTATTATAGTAGTAAAGGGAGGCATTCGAATTAGGAATAAAGCTATTAGTATTAGTTAAGAGGGAGGTCGTTACTTATACTATATCTCTTATAATTGCTAGTAGTTTAGTATAATATTAGTATACTCTTTATACCTTAAATACCGCTTGCATTAAGGCTATAATTCTAGTTTGCAGTTATAATATAAGGGTTTAGTAGAAGGTAGAGAAGAAGGGTTTATAATATAATTAATAACTATATACTCTTATAATAGCTTCTTATTAGAGGATTTCATTAGATCGACTATATTCGATAGGGTAGGCGCTTATATAAAAGGAGAAGAAGAAGGAGAAGAAGAAGAAGAGACGATCGCATTTGCTTTCTTAGGCCTCCTCTTATTTGCTATCTTAGTATAACCTTATAGAAACCTAGCAATAAAGTCTTAAGAGGGCTTTTTAAGAGTAGCTTCCTTTATAATAATAATAGTAGCCTAAATGCCTTGTTTATAAGGTTGGATCTTATAATATAAGCTCGTTACTATAATATAGTAATAGGTAGAGTTGTTTTTATAGCCTATAACCTTATAGAAATAATATATAAAAACCTTCTGTTTTAACTATACATACAAGTCTAATAAAGCATTATAAGCTCTCTTCTTCTATAGCTTCTATTTAGTTATAGTATTATAGCTAGGCAGTAGAGGGAGGGAGGAGTTCCCCTTCTTCTCTTTCTTCTTCTCCCCCTCTTTCTTATTATTCTTAACCTCCTCACCTATATGCAATTAGTGTATCTTATCTAGTCGAGCTGCTTTTAATGCTTTCAATATAGAAGAAGAAGGAGAAGGGGTTACTTTTTAATAATCTAATAATTTGTATTTATAAGAGATAGTAAGCTCAAATAGCTATTTCTTCCCCTCTAAGTTATATATCTAATAAAGCTTATATAAGAGATTTTTCTAATTATTCTTATTATAAATCTTAAGAATAATATTATTCTTAGTAGGGCTAATAAGAACCTTTTATAGATAAGAAATAGAAAGGTTATAATTAGGAATAGAGTAATTAGAAGCCTATTTCTTAAAGAATTTAGTCTTAATATTAATCTAAAGCTTAATATAGGTTTTAGTACGCTAGGAATTAATATTAATAGTCTCTATCTATATTAAGATCTTCTTCTCACTTATTATAATATCTATTTAGATAACAATAAAGTAATTATACTCTTAGACTCTTATAAAGTTAAATGTAAGTGGTTTTTTAGCTGCTCTTAACCTTCTAGCTAATAGTAAGCTAAAGAGGTCCTCTCTAGGAGTTTCCGTAGAGGTTCTAGGCATATTTAGCTCTTTAATAGCTATAGGCTTTACTTTAGCCTTTGCTACTATCTTCTTTAGTAGTAGTGCTAATATAGTAGTAGTTGCATTAGAGGGTGCACAAGTATACTTACAAATTAGTGCTTTTTTGAGTATAGCTTTATTAGTAGTAGGAGGCTTAGCCTTTTCTTTAGTGTTTCAGGTTTTTGCTATAATAAATGTAATATATTAAGAATATTACAGTCTATGTTAGGATTATAGGTATTGGTTATAGTGGGAGGACTTTATAGTTATATAATATAGCTTAGTTAGTATAAGAGCATTCCTTTTATGCCTTAACACTATAATGTAGAATGCTATGCATTATTAATAGAAACTAGAATCAAGTCTATACTACTAGTAGAGAAGTGATTATATATCTAAACCTGTAATACTAATACTAATTAGTAGTTATCTTATAAGAGATACTATAGAGCAGCTAGGATCAAATATAGAAGAGGCAATTTGGGAAACGTTTTCGACCCATTTTTGCGCTTACAAATAATAATAATAAGCCTATAATTTCTCTAAGGGAGACATTATAGTAACTTAGTATTCTTTTAAGGGGAGAAGCAAGTAGCATTTAGGCATTCTCCTAAGAGGAGGCTATCTGCTAGTGCTATTTTTTGACTATTTAAAGGATTTTAATAATTAATCTAAGGGGGAGATCTAAGAGGTCTATATCTATTATATAGAATAACTAAAGCTTTATAAATTATCTAGGAAGGCAATCCTAAGAGGAAAGCCTAAATAGACTCGTCTAGAAGAATCACTAAAGAAGCTATTAGAATTAAGATAACTTTACCTCTAAATCGATATTCCTCTATTTATATTTTAAGGTCTAAAATCACCTTAAAACACTACTAGCAAAGCCTCCCCTATAGGGTCTTAGCAATGCAAAATGGTATATCTAAATAATAAGTTAGATGCTAGGCCTGTGTATAAAAAAGAAGAACCTATCAATTAAGGTTAGAACCTAATCGATCTATAATAAGATCTAAATGATCCGAATAATCCAAATAATCCGATTTAGCCGCTACTACTATAAATATCCTCGAAACTAATATTCTTAGAACCTTTAGAGTAGCTAATAGAGCAAATAGCAAAGCTGCCCCTATAGGGTCTAACTAAGAGGGTTAGAATAGGCATTCTGCTAGAGCATAAAGATTTAGTCGAAGAATTGCAATAGGGATATAAATTAGACCTTATAATAATTAACCTCTTAGATAAGAAAAACGTTCCTATTAAAGAGATTAATAAATACCTGCTTTATAATCTACTATATTATTATAAGATGAAATGGTAGAATAAGGCATTATAGAGCAATTATATAGAGGATTTTAAGAAATAGATAATAGAGATTTTTATAGAAGCTAAATATAATAATATTAAGGATTTAAGAACCTATTTGCTTTAATAAGGCGTTTATATTGCTATTAGAGATTCTATTACGCCTTGCTTAGCTAATATATTAAAGGAGAAATACTCTTATTAATAGACGCTAGAAGAGATCTAGAACTAATTGCAATTTAGCTACTATTTCTTCTTATCTAATAATCTAAACCTCGAGAACGAATTTGATTTGTAAATATTAGCGAAGGGATTAGCATTGCGCGAAGGCTCGATTAGGCTATATACTAAGCAACAAATTGATCTATTAAGACAATAAATAGGCATTGCTTAGCCAATTGCATTAATTACACAAAAACGAGAGCAATCTTATAAAGCATATTATCTAATACTAGTAGTCTCTAAAGAAGGCAATATATTAGAAGAGCCTAAAATGATAGAGGCCCTGAATGCAATAATTAGACTTAATAGTAATAAGCTAAAGAATAATAAGAAGAAATCTTATTAAAACAATAAGAAGAAACAATTACATTAGAATAAGATCCTTTATTAGAAGAAAGAGTAAGCTACTAATTATATTAAAAACGCTAATAATTATTAGAAGAAGCTAAACTTATTGTATTGAAGTTAGTAATATAGTTTTATAGAACCTAATAATTAATACATCCCTTATAATAAGAGGAACCATTAGCTATTTAATAAACTGCAATACTAAGAGCATAATAATTATTAATACAATTAAGGTAATAGCTTTAGCAATAGCTAGGGCGCTATTATAATTAGTAATAACTTCTTAAATCCATTCAAATTTAAGAGTATAGTCGCTGCGCCTCTTAATAATAAAGTTATTATAAAGCAAATAACAGATTTGGGCAAGCTTTATAATAATAAATTAAGATACAGCAAAGGGCATTATAATATAATTAATATTAAACTAACAATTTTCTATAAGAACTATAAAACCGCAAATTTCTCTATATATTTCTATTATTACGCTTTCCTTTATATACTAAAAGATAATGCTACTACATTCTTTTACTAATTCCTTACAGGAAAACACCTTAATCTTCTATTGCTAATTATATATATAAAGTCTAAATTTGAGACAAAGGAAAGATAAAAGCATTATATAAGAGAATAGCAAATAACTACACTTAAAACAATTAGTCTAGAGAAGAAGAATAAGGCAAAAGATTAGCTAGAATGCCTCTAAATCCTCTTTATAAGACTGGCAATAATCCAAAACAGACTACTACTAAATTAGTAAAGGATTAAGAACCTTTATAATAAAGTTATTAAAGCTTATAGAATAATAAACAAATATAGGAAATGCGAATTCCTTTCTACTATATTCTACTATAGTGTTTGCGCTTAGCTATAAATGGCTATATTAGATTCGATAGAACTAATATTAAATTAGTAAAAGCTTATAAGATAGCATTAGTAGCATTAGCTTAGAAATAGGCATAATGCAAATTATATTAATTAAAGCTATTTAGAAGGAGGAGGATTATATAGGAACGCAGTAAAATTAGCGCTAAAGACTTATAGCAAATGCTAATTTAATTAGAATCGATCTATAGATTAGTTATTATATTAGAAGAAATGTTTTATATACTAAAAAGAGAGATGCTAGTTAATAATATATACAAGTAATAAGCGTAAGGCAGTATATATAAAATTTAAGAAAAAGATATATAACTCTAATACTTTAAAAGCTAAATATAATAGCTTCCTTATAGAAATGAAAGGCATTTTAGGACTAAATAGTAATAATAATAATGCTATATACAAAGGATATATAATAGATAAGGAGAAGGACAACCCTAATAGCAATAGTAATAATTTAGGCTATATATTATTAGGAAGCTTCTTTATCTAATATAGAGATATAAAAGGTAAGAATATAATATCTATTTTGGCTAATTAGTTAGCTGAGCATGCATTTATAAGAACTAATATATTCTTTATAATAAAGGTTCTACAAGCATTTTTAGCTAATATATTATTAGATAAAGCATCTTCTAAAACACTTAAATTAATATCTGAATCACCTCTAAAATCACGCTCTATATTATCCGAATCACCTAAAATATTATATGCATTATAGTTGGAAATAGAGAGATCTAATGCCTTTACTTTTAAGAATAGATACGCATTTATATTTTAGGGAATTATACCTAATAGTAGAGTAGTAGGGATATTAATAGTAGGAGCAAATTAGGTAGCTGCAATTTAGAAGCTATTTCTAAATTTGGAAATAGATAACTATTTAGTAGAGAAGCATATAATTCGTTTTAGTGTAAAAAAAGGCACTATATTAAAGGGATTAATTATAGTGCCTATACTAGTAGGACTAATCCTATTTTATATTATTAATACAAATATGCTATTCTTATAGTGTATCTAGGATATAGATAATATATAAGTATATCTAAATAACCTCTAAAATATTCTTGTTTAAGGCGTCTTGAGGGTTCTAATTGTTAGGAAATTTGAGCATCCGTGGATGCTCCTTAATTAATTGGATTAGATGCTAGCATATTGCTATTTAATAGAACCCGAATTGTATTAAATCCATTACTGTTTTGGACACTCTTCTATTTAGCATTTCTAAGCAATACTTAAGAGAGCTAGCTATAATATTAATAGTAATACTATTTGCAATTTAACTAAATACTACTACTAATACTAAATGAATTAGAAGGCACTAGAGCGATTTAAGTTTACTCTATATAATAATATAGCCTTCAATTATAAGGTTATAATAGATATCCTTTAGCTAGATAGTAACCCTGTTTTGCAACTTGTTAATATAGCTATAGGATTCTAAGCAGCGCGATTTTTAGCAAATATATTAGCTTGATGCGCATTTAATACCCTTAAGGAATGCTAGATTAATATATATTAGAGACCCTCTAATTTTATAGTTTATAATACAGAGACAAATTTTATATTAGCTAAGTTTTACTAATATATACAATCTCTAGCTATTTAGGTTAAGGAAGTAGCTATTAAAGCGTATAATTTAATAGGAAAGGTAGAACATTACTATACGCCATTGTAATAATCATTTAAGATCCTAATAGACAACCTAAAAGGGATATTACTACAAGAAAATATATTGCAAATAGTAGTGAAATTAGTTAATAACTTAGTAGGACCTAATAGCCTTATACCTACCCTACTAGTTTTTAGGGCCTACCTAAGAATTGTAAAGGACTCACTGCTATTACTAAACATTGCAATTTGCGCGGAAGCTATTTACAAGGCAACTTATAAAGTGCATTAGCTTTATATAAAATGCTAGGTTAGGGATGCGCTTAGAATAAGAAATGGCTCTAATATAGCGCCGATTTATGCGCTAACACTCTAATCGGATATTCGCGTTTATAGGGAGGATAAATTATAGTATAGACTATATAAGCTAATTGCAATTTAAGAGAAGAATTGCATTTTGGACCTACTAAACAGTCTAATAAGCTTCTAAACCACTAAGGTTAGACCATTTCTAATAAACAAGCATAGTAATAAAGTCAATAATAATAAGTGGGACGCTAATCTAATACCTCTCATAGAACTCCTAGAACTAATACGTAATAATATAGTTCTAGAAAGCAACAAGAATAGAGAACTATTAGCTCCGAGACATTAATAATATTATAAAGTCCTAGTCTAAAAGAGAGAACAAGGGAGACTAAAGGGATTAAAGAACAAGAAACGCGCTATCCCTAATATCAACTAGGAGATGCTCTATATTGCGCATATTAAGCAGGACAGAGAGCTTATTATAGTCTTTATAATATAAAAGGAAAAGAATAACTATAAATTGTTATTAGAGCTGCATTAGAAGGGAATCATTACTACGCTAGGAAAGCCGTTTTAAGAATTAGACATTAAGGAATATAAAGGTCTAATTAGTTAAGGCGTTTTAAGGCTCGAGAAGTATAATATTAAGAAGCATAGCAAGATGCAATTGTTTAAATCACAAATCATTTATAAGATTAAGGGAAAGGCAACCTCTAAACTATACAAAAAATCGAGACTTGTAATTGTAGAATATAGCAATTAAGGGAAGGAATTTATCTTAATGCAATCGCTAACTATTTAATAAGCTAGCTAGTATCTTATATTATTAATCACTCTCTTAGTTCTTAAGATATTATCTAAGGAATTTGAGATCTAGTTACGCGATATTATATAAGCCTACCCTTAAGCAACAACTAAGCTACTTTATTAGATTTTATTATTATTACTAAAAGAAATAATTTATTTACATTCTAAGGGCACTATTATAGTGGTAATTAAACCTCTATATAGCATTGCCAAATCGGGAACGCATTAGTAGGCAATATATTTCAAGCATTATAAAGTTAAGCTTATAATAAGAACCTTAACCTATAACCTATACTTACTAATTACCTATAATAGTAAGGGGATTAGAATTGTAAGCATATAAACCAATAATACCCTTATCCTTTACAATAAGGAATTTGCACAATTAGAAGACTAGGAGCTTAAAAAGGCTAAATTGCAAGCTAAGCCAAAAGAGAAGCTAATAAAAGACTATCCCCTCATTTTTAATAGTTGCATTTTAATGCTAGAAGATAAAAACCTTATACTATATTAAAAGGAGCAGGGGAAGAAGCTTAATACTATTAAGATCAAGACACTAAATTACAAATAGGTATATATAGAATAGCGCGCTTAAGAGGGTTATATTATAACAATTTGCTAATCTAAGGCTGCCTTTAATTTGTCTATTACAGCGCAACACTAAGATCCTAATAAGATTAAGATAGCTATAGTAAATAAGCGCATTAAATAGCAAATGGATAACCTTAATCGCGGATTGCATTACATCCCTCTCAACCTCTTAATAGCGCGTCTATTTATATTTATAGATAGATTATTAGCTAACAATAAAGATTTAAGTTCCCAATTGGGTTATATAATTATTCTAGCTAATAAGCAGCTAAATAAGGCTAAAAACAAATTCACAATAATAGGGAATATAGTCTATTAGAGCTCTATAAAGTTAAAGAGAGTAATAAGAAGCAGTCTAGCATTAGAGATCTATAGTATAGTTGTAGGCATTAATATAAGAATAGTTCTAGGTGCAATGCTTAAGCGAATCACTAAGGAATTAGGAATCCCCTTAATTGAGATAGTTGTCTATACTAATTCTTTCTCTCTCTATAAATGCCTAGTCAAGCTTGGAACTACTAAGAAGAAGCATCTAATAATTAATATTATAGGATTACAAGAGGTATATAAGGAATAAGAGCTCTATAAGATTTATTGGATTAATAGCAAGGACAACCCCTTAGACGCTATAATAAAGGGCAATCCGAATTAGACGCTTAAGATATTAATTAATACAAATAGCCTTACTATTTAAGTAGAGGGATAGGTTAAGAGAGGAACAGGTAACTAGAGCATATTGCGCTAAAATGTTTTATTGCAATATAATATATAATAGTTCTATAGCAGGATTCTAAGAATGCGTAATAAAGCATCTTATTAGTTCCCTTATTAGTTTATACTATAAGCAACGCATTCCTATTAGTCGATTTGATCTACCTTGCATTTTAAGCCGCATTGCAAACTGCAATGCATTTAGCTGCATCACGCATTTATTTCCTTAATAAGGCCTATATTGCAATAGCAATAGTAGGTATAATAGACTATACAATATAGAAGGAAACAATCGATCCCCTAATCCTAATAAGGTAATGCTAACAATAAAAGAGAAGTTGCTAGTATTAGGATTATAGGTATTAGTTATAGTGGGGGGACTTTATAGTCATATAACGTAGCTTAGTCAGCATAAGGGCATTCCCTTCATGCCTCAACACCATAACATAGAATGCTATGCATCATTAATAGAAACCAGAATCAAGTCTATACTACTAGTAGAGAAGTGATCACGTATCTAAACCTGTGATACCAACAGTCTGCAAAGGTGTGGTTATAATAATATTCAGGTTTTGGATTATTTTAATATTATTAAAATGCGAGGTTTTAAGGTTTTGGTGTGCCCTCGCCAAAATCGAGATTTTAACACTAGTTATTTGTGTCGCTGTACCTGAAACCAAGTCCGAAATCTGGTGCTTTCAGCCTCACACGTGTGCTTTGACCGCCACCCTTCATACCCGACAAATCAGAACGGGTATCTCTCTTCCACCGAAACACCACCATTGCACAACTACAGGTACGGTATAGTGACATAATGCCACTATATTTCAAATTTGCAGAGCCTCGTTCATATACGGAGTAGTCGAAGGGAAAGCCCCAAGGTCCGGTCCCCGGATGATCTAGATTCTAGTGGCTAAAACGGACACAAGACACATCTGAAGGTAAAAAGCAAGGAGGGGGGAGGGGAGGGACGGAAGCTTGGGCTGTGTCTCGTCTCGTCTACGCTCAGTGAAACAAATCCGGCCAGTGCACAGAGCTCACAAGACAGGTAAGTCTAGAAATAAATCTCGGCTCCAAAGTTGACGACTGCGACGAGCAACAAAAATCTAGAAAGGGGCATTTCCGTATGCTTGAGGACGAGTACGCATATGGAGGGGGTGCACGGAGTGTGGGGAGTCCAGGTGCGCTGCTGATCAAAGTGTCTGGACTGGACGGTTGGTAGCATCGGGAAGGACGATGGAATGTAGAAACCCGTCCGTCCGTTTTACATGAATGGGTGGCAGGGTGGGTAAGGGATGGAACTGGAAAGTTCTTGAACTGCTTCATGTTGTGTGGAACGTCAGCATAGGGAAGATATCGTGATCTACCTCGAGAAAGGCTGGGCTGTCGAGCGATGATGGCACTCGGATATAGAGCCTGACATGCTCTATTCCGAACGAGTGGTTGTTTGCACAGCAGACTGTTAGGAATCTTTTGGTTTTGGTATGCACAAAGAAGCGGTTGCAGGTGTAACATCATTACCGCTCGCCGACCAGCCTGTCCCTCCACTATTGCTTTCTCGACTTCCCACCCCTCCAATATTACCCCAGGTCCATAGCTATTACCTGTATAGTGCTAGTATTCTAAAGCTTCTTATACCGGATAGATCAAGGCGGTGCTTAACATGGTTAACTTTTAATATCCCACGCCGCCTGGCACATTATAATCCAGTGCTGCTTAGGTAGAGCCCCAAGGGCCAAGGGCAATATCCTAATTTACACGGTATCACAAAATAATTTAAGGTATGATGAACCAATCAGAGCTGCCTTCAAACCTTCTTACCTCATATGCAACATAGTATTACGTGAAAGTGCAGGTTGAGAACAATTGTATTAAGAGATAAAAACGCAAGACAAAATCTATGGCGAACCGCCTCCCAAATACCGCCCACCACCACCTTCTTCTTCCCAATATTCATCTCATCATCCATCCCATCCCTCAATTCCCACCAACAACACTCCCCCAAATCCGCACCGGCGGCACCGTGCTAGAACTCGGAATATCCGCCATAATCTCCACACTATCCTCCTTCAACACCTTCCTAAATGCCTCCAAACTCTTTTAATGCATGACCAACTCGGTCGTGTAGCCGCTCACGGGATCGATCTTCGAGATTTCCCATTTCTGGAGCCCGAATATGGACCAGAATTTTTCGACCCAGACATGTGCGTCGCGAGGTAGTAGTCGAGGTTGAAGGGCTCGGAGGTTGTGGGGACGACGGGCAGAGGAATGTTACTGATGTCGGTGCCATTGTGTGTGCTTGTGTTTGTTTGTACTGAGGATTTGGGTTGGGGGTTTGGCAGTGTGGTGTGGTGTGTTGTAAAGAATCTCTGTTGCATAGCTGGTGGGCCTGTTTACGTACAGTAGATTAGTGAGATGCACAAGGCTGACTACATGAGTTGACTAGACTAGCACCTACAACTGACCTGAAGCTTAGATGCCCATCTACTTGAATTTAGGCATCGTGACTTCCGAATGAGGGAAAGAGCGGTGAGTCTTGGCCTGGGAGGTTGTTCGATTCGAGGGTAGCGAGGCTACGAGGGGTTCCATTTCCATTGAGGGTTCTCGTGTCATTGGTTCTTCTGCATCTCTGAACTTCCAGGGTTCGTCGAGATCAAAGGTAGGAGGCGGCTTGTTAAGTCGGGGGTTCTTCAAGCGTCATTATACGTAAAGGGTATTCTCGCAGTGGACAGAAAGAGCGGTACTCTTTATCATCGACTCCCCAGGTCCCTATCCGCTTGGGACCCTGTAAATAGGTGCCGCCGAGACGATTCCGAAAAGCATGAGTTGGATCGTAGAACAGGATCTGATATAGATCTCGAAGGGAGCTATTCATTCAGTAGGCTGAAATTTATATCTCGTGCAGTAGCGATCCAATAATCAAGAGGTTCCATCCACCAATCTGGGCAAATATCCGGTGAATTTGGACGTCTAAGGGTCTGGAGAACCGCTGAAGCGCCGCGAACCAATTCCTGTCGATTTGAATTGGATACTCTGTTGTCGTACCCTGCTCTTAATATGACGAGGGCAGTGGAAGTGAATAACTAGGTAATTGTAGGGTCAGCTATCGTAATTTGGGACGTTGTTTGTAATATGTTAGGTAGAAGCGAAACAATAGAATTGAACACTGGTCTAGAGGAAAACGTGAAGAGTCGGGAAGAGTCCGAAAGACTTACGGAAATACCTGCCACCTCATATAAGCGACTAGCTTTTCCCTCAAATTTTTTATCACCCATGTCGTACAAATGTTTGATCATAGACAGTTCTGTGAACTCTCTACCATCGTCGGTTACGTGGATTGTTTTGGGCTCGGATGGATTGAAAATGAGTAGCCTAGTAAGCTCCAGCCTTTTTTCAATTGAGTTGATTTGCTTGGTGACCATTTCGCCCACTATGGCATCGTTCGCAACTGTAGGTGCAAGGACTCGCCGGATCTGAGTATTGAAGGCCCTCATGTTTCTATTTAAAGAAGCAAGCCGATCATTTTCAACAATACTAACATTGTCCCAGTCAGGAGGGAGTTTTTTCACAGCTTTGGCATGCGCGGAAGTCGCCATATCCAGGAAGTAAAGTTGTTTGGTAGAAACAAATTTCAGTTCTGAAGCTGAAAGCGGTACGTCACCTGAATTCGAGGTCGTGATCTTCTGCAGCTCGGGAAAACCTCTGAGGAATTCGTCCACATTTACCTGAAGTTGGTGTTGAGCCAGCCAGTATTCTTCTGTCGCGCTCCGGAGCTTCATATTCTTGTCCCGAAGTTCAGCTTCTTGACGTTCTGCGGGTGATAGATTAGCCATGAGAAGCAAATCTTGCCAACGTGTCGTAGCTTTGCGCCTTTGTATGACTCGCTCTGGTTTACTTTTACCGCTTTTTTTGGTTACATAATTTCCGGTTTCTCTGATTCCAATACCCAATTCCAGCATCTGAAACAGCTGCGATCCATACATTCTGACGGAGACTTGCCAGAAATTATCTTGGTGAGCATCCTCAAAAAACTTAATGGGAACAGGAAATGCATAGGTATCTTTTGCCAAAGGAGGTGTCAGTAGAATAGCCGATCCGGGAAATGTTCTCTCTGAATCTTTAATTGTAGGAAATGTTGGCTCAACGACTATAGACGAACGGATTGTTAGTGCCTCGTGAGCTGTATGTTTTGCAGATGAAACTGAACGGTAAAGGGAGTGAAGAAATGTAAATTATGTAAGTATCGAAGCATATGAAATAAGATACTTAGGAATCTGGTAATTCTTACAATATCCGAAACTGGGGTATGGGTTGTTTCTTGCCATAGGGAAAATAAACCCTCCAAAAACACGATGCTCCATTGCAAGTCCTGACTCCATGATGCAGTCATTATCAAAATAAGGCTATAAATGGTCAGCATGGTTCTATGCTTTAACAGATGCAGACGAACCTCGAATTTTGCAAGCTGCGAACCATTGCCTGCAGCCTCGCTTTCCATTGCTATATATAGTTTTCGGTCAGCAAATGTTCGTTCGAGAGCAGACAGGGTAAAAGTAGCTGGATCATCGGTATGTGGATGGCCTTGAATTAATAATATCAGAAGACATGCAGGCGCCCAAATACATGCGTTGCAAGACTAAAGACTTGTCGGAACGAAAAGCAACTCCCATGTTTACCTACCATGAATAAGATGCCAGAAGGCATGTGTCAACTCATGCACAAGTATGCTCCCAATCCAGTATTCCAAGCCGAATCGTACAGCATCCGTCAAATTATCCTGAAACAAGGGTTGAACAATTCCAACATCTAACAAGATCCATATCTCAGCAGGCTTTTCGCCATTTAAGATGAGGCCAGTTGTGTAGGCGTCTGACTCGTCAGGCTCCTTGGTGTTCTTGTCCGAAAAAAGCTCCTTGGTACTCTTTTTGAACCCTAGTCTCAGTCTTTTTTTCATTTCATTGTACAGAATGGATTTGTCGTTGTTTTCCGAGAATCCCTGCTCCCGGTTGTTCTGTGCCTGAAAATGGAATGACTTCAATTCATTTGTCTTTCGTGAATCGGGACGACCTTTATTCCACTGAGTAGTACTTTGTTAGTAAGACGTACATCCACGAGTGCTGAGAGAAGGGCGGGGGGGCACTAAAATAGAATGTGCTGATTTGAAAGAGCTGGTGGAGTAATGTGAAGAGAAAATTGAGATTTCAATATACATACCGGAGGAATTCTTTGGGGATCTATGGGTCGCCGCTCACCATGCTTAAGCGTGTTGATAATCTGATCACCAGGACATTTTCGTCAGCAATAGTGTGGAAATATATCAAAAAACTTACAAACATGTCCATCTGCGGCAACGAAAGCATGCGAGAAGCTATATTTAGGCATGGCTTCAAAATATTCCAGACATGCTCGTTCGTTGCTGACCAGTTGCCTTCTTTCAGTTTACCTATGCGATATCCTCTAAATTTAGCAGAATAGCCATCCCACCAGTTGTCTCTGTCCAAAAATGGGATTATGAAGTTTGGGAGACTGCTGGGCTTCAAGGGCAGATCGCTAATGGACCCAATGTCTATCAGCTGCTGTGTTGTTAAATTGTAGAGATTCTCCCGTTGGAAATCTTTTGTTCGCAGATCACCCTGTAGCTGGTCTGTATCCGGTTGGTTTTGAACGCCCAGCAGAGGAAGAGCGGGCTTGACTGGGGTGAACCCGGATCTCTTCTTTTGCCATCTACCAGTACCCCCATATCTCTTTGCCCATTGTGATGCCATAGATACGTAAGATGAAATAGGCAAGCAGGCCTTGAAATAGTTGAATATTTACGGCGAATGACCTACAAAATTATACTATGCCAAGTTAATTGTCTGAGCGTAGAAGAAATCTAGTGCAGGACAAAAGCATAGAGTGTGAAGCTGAACAAAGCGGGGTTTTTTAGCATCTTTGTCCTTGACATCGACGGCTGGCAATTTGAACGCTTTTGACCATGAAACCTTTGTCCGTTTGCGCAAGTTTGTAGCAACGCCTTTGGCTCGTCAACCCCATGCATGTGGTTCAGCCTATGAAAAAAAACTGTCCACCATAGTGGTTTCTTAAATAGAAGGTGCCAGATCAGCTTTGTCCTCATACCCTTCGGTCCATCAGCTGAAAAGCACTGTACTTGAATCGCTACAATGGATTTGGTAACATGATGGAGAAGATCAAGTATTGGCGGGCCTAACAAATGAAAGGATGCAAACGGGCGATGCGACTGCCGATGATCATAAGGTACGATAGGGGAGAGAGAAGGGGGAGAGAAGGGGGAGAGAAAGGGGAGAGAAAGGGGAGAGAAAGGGGAGAGAAAGGGGAGAGAAAGAGAGAGAGAGATTCGTAGTTGTGTTGTGTTGTGCATGGGGAGCTTGTCTTCTACCAGTCCAGTCTCGCCAGTACAGTAGAGAGGAAGAGGCTAGAGAGGCACGTGCTACTTGTGGAGCTAAAATTTACCGACCCTGCCTGCGCCTACTGTACCTGATTTGATTTGGTGGTGGTGGGGTGTGGGTGGGGTTGTTGTCCAGCGTGCCACCTGAATAAACACTTCAAGCCTTGTCTTCACTGCGGAAACAACAGCAACCAACCTTGAACTACGAGTATTCTCTTTGCTGCCTCGAAACCACCCGGCATCTTATAATTTCCAAACTCTCGTTCATCCAGCAACCAGACCTCTACCTGTAGTACTGTAGCAACAAAACATATCCTCACCGCACCGCCGCCCTCCCGCAGAAAAATATGACCTTATGACTTGATAGCGAGTCTCGAAGCATGATCTACACAACCTCTTTGCTTCTGCCATTCTCCTAGCAGTGGAAGACGACATCTGCAGGCAGGACTAGAACCGTTCTGCAGATCGAGACCTCCTGAAACAAGCAGTCATGGAGACCCAGGTGAGTCCGCACTTCATTCACCGGCCTCCCATGGCGGGGCAACGATTTCAGCTTCCATTTCAATTCTTCCATGAACCCCAGAAACTGACTCTCTGTCATCTGCCAGGTCTTGAGTGCCATAGAAATCGCTTCGACTCCTACTTCAGACCAAAACCTCAACCTACAAGCTATCAATTTTATCCACGAGCTCCGGTCAAACGCATCTGGCCGCCAGGCATGCCTCTCCCTTTTTACAAGAACACCCAAATGCTCCGAAGTCGTGCGTTTGGTATCACTAGATGTCGTCAATAATGCCATCCAGGCGGAGCAATTTGAGGGTCAAAGCTTGAGTCATGTAAAGGACTCTCTCTTGGAATATATCAGACGTGCATATGGGTCTGGCAACCGGGACGATGTCGACTCACCAGGCCTTCAGAACAAACTAACACAGACCTTGACCTTTCTCTTCATATCGATGTACAAGAATGGCTGGGAAGGGTTTCTGGACGATTTCTTGGCCTTGACCAGCCTGCAGAATAACGGATCGAGGGATAACATTGTTGGCATTGCCCTATATCTTCGACTCCTGAGCTCTATCCACGACGAAATTGCCGATGTCATGCTGTCTCGTCCTACCTCCGAAACGAGGCGTAATACCGAGTTGAAAGATCTGCTACGAGCACGGGACGTTCAGAAAGTCACAGCTTCTTGGCAAGAAATCCTCGCGCAGTGGACAGGTCGAGACGACGGAATTGTAGAGATGACTCTCAAAGTCGTTGGCAAATGGGTTAGCTGGATTGATATATCCCTGATTGTAAACGAAGAGACATTGAACCTTCTTTTCCAGCTCGCAGGCCGCCCGAACCCTTCTAACAGGGAGGATAGAGTGCGGAACGCCGCTATTGATACCTTCACAGAGATTGTGGCTAAAAAGATGAAGCCATCGGATAAGATGAACATGGTCATTTTCTTGAATTTGGGACAGGTTGTTTCTCAGCTTATTGCTAGCCCGGCACTTCATGATCTACGCACGACATCTAGTTATGATACTGATCTCGCCGAAGCTGTTGCAAAACTTGTTAATAACGTGGTTTTTGATATTGTGAAGGTACTTGAAGATGTTCAGGTGGATGCTGAGACGAGAGCAAAGGCAGAGCAGCTTATCCAGTCTTTCCTCCCTCTTCTTCTACGTTTTTTTTCAGACGAATACGATGAAATTTGCTCGACAGTTATACCATCTCTGACTGATCTTCTCACGTTCTTGCGCAAAGCGAAGCCAATTCCGCCTGCCTACTCGGCAATGCTAACACCTATCCTCAACGCTATTGTCCAGAAGATGAGGTATGATGAAACGTCAAGCTGGGGAAACGAGGATGAACAAACCGACGAGGCAGAATTCCAAGAACTGAGAAAGAGACTGCAAATCTTGCAGAAGTCAGTTGCAGCTGTGGATGAAACACTCTACATTGACATTTTGAGTAATGTCATTGGGAACACTTTCCAAAGACTCGATCAACAAGGGGGTCAGATGGATTGGAGGGATCTTGATCTCGCCCTCCACGAGATGTATCTATTTGGTGAGCTTACGCTGCCAAACGGAGGTCTCTATGCAAAAAGCCGGCCCTCAGGCGTCGCCGCTGAGCGTTTAATTGTCATGATGTCGAAAATGGTTGAGTCTGGTAAGACTGTCGTAGGTCTGTCGTAAATGAGATTTGCTAACAATTGAAAGGAATCGCATCCTTCGCACATCCCGCAATTCAACTACAGTATATGGAAATATGCGTTAGATACTGTACTTTCTTCGAGAATCAAACAGGATACGTACCTCAAGTACTGGAGCATTTTGTCCGGCTTGTCCACCATGGGCATAGCAGGGTCCGAACACGCTCTTGGTATCTTTTCTATAGATTTGTAAAACACCTGCGAGCTCATCTGGGCAACGTTGCAGAGACTGTCATTCAGTCTATCAGCGATCTTCTACCCATCAAAGCCGAGCTTCCGAATGAAAGTAGCACTGATGATGATATGTCGTCTGATCAAAGCGACCACTCTGCAGATGCAGCCTTTACTGGGCAACTCTACCTCTTCGAGGCTATTGGCTGTATCTCATCGACCTCAACAATTCCTGTGGAGAAACAGGTTCTTTACGCACGAACTATTTTGGAGCCTCTTTTCTCTGATATCCAGCGTACTCTACCATCAGCCTCGTCCGGAGATGCCCAGGCAACCTTGCAAATCCATCATATAATCATGGCGCTGGGAACTTTAGCACACGGCTTTTCAGACTGGACCCCTGGAAATGCTGCAACGGCACATCTAGCGCCGCTGAAAGAAGTATCAGAGGAGTTCAATCGCGCCGCAGAAGCCATTCTAATTGCACTTGAGGCACTGAGAGCTTCATTTGACGTACGCACAGCCGCCAGAGCGTCGTTTACGAGATTAATGGGTGTTCTTGGTATTGGAATGTTACCACTTCTCCCTCGCTGGATCGATGGCTTACTATCTCAAAGCTCTTCTAAAGACGAGATGGCTATGTTCCTTCGCTTATTAGACCAGGTGGTTTTCGGCTTCAAGAAAGAGATATATTCCGTCCTAGACTCTCTACTCACTCCACTCCTTCAAAGAGTCTTCGCAGGCCTGGCTGAACCAATAACCGGAACCGACGACGAAATCCAACTTGCCGAGCTGCGGCGGGAATACCTGACATTTGTCCAGATTATTTTGAACGAAGGCCTCGGAGCTATTCTCGTCAGCGACTCAAACCAACAATTCTTCGAGCCTCTTATCATCTCCGTTACTACGTTAGCAAAAACAGTCAATCCCGACACCGGCAACCTCTCCGCCAGCCGACTCGCTTTCTCGGTACTAACCCGAATGGCCGACCTCTGGGGTGGCCCTAACATCGCAATCCTCTCTCCACAGCCAATGGCCTCTACCCACCCTCCATCTCCCTCCTTCCCAGGCTTCGACCGCTTCCTCATAGAACGCTTTCACCCGATCTGTTGGGACGTCCTACGAGACCCGCAGTTTAGACCAGTTACGGACGCGCAGATTAAGCAGGTTCTGAACGAAATCGCGGGTTTGGAACAAATTATTTACACCAAAACCGGTGATATGTTTCTGCAGCATTTGCAGGGCTCCTTCTTCCCAGCCATGGGTATCGATGGCACAGATTTCATCAAAGCGATGACGACGTCCGCAGACCGCAAGGGACTTTCTGGATTCTTGCAGAGGTTTTTGAGACAGAATGGTTAGATATGATATGATATGATATGATATGATGGGAGGAAGGGTGGGTTTGATGATGCATGCATATAATGAGGCGTTTTGCGGAAGTCTAATACCATGCCTTCTGAATGAAAGATACTTACTGCAAGCATTCGGGATGGGTGGCTAGAGGGTTTGAGTGTGGTAGAGAGCCCTCCAAAGTCAGCAAAAGAATAAGCAGCCAAATTAAAGATTAGATAACTACAATCTCCCTTTAGAGATACACGACGCTGTGATGATGATGCTGGGAGCTTAAATATACATGCTGCAATACTGCCATCGGTGACCATGTTCCAGCCCCTCGGAAGAGTGCTCAAGCTCTCACTCCACCAACAAATTGGAGTAAGGACATAGGAACATCCAACTTAACAGACACCGTGCACGAGACAGGATTATTAACGACCAAAACCAAACCAAACCAAACCAAGGAAAATACAATAAAGCCACCAATAGTCTTTTCCAAACTCCCACCACAAGATGAAATCCAAGCGCTGAAACGCCTCTATAATACATAAGACATCTCTCATACAATTAATCGTTCTCGTAAGCATTTCGTTTTCGTTCGTGTTTTTTTTTTGTTCTTTTGTCGACGTTTGTATAGTGATATCGTTTCGTGTTCCAGGCTGTAAAGACGGAGCGAAACCGGGGGGAGGTAAAAAGCAAAGCGCTGAAGTGAAGTGGATTCAAACAAGGAGATTTCGTTCGTGTTCGATGCTGTAAAAACGGGACGGGCCAGTGAAAAGCAAAGCGGTAAAGTAAATACAAATAAGGAGATTTCGTTTGTGATAAGGGTAAGGGCTGGGGCTAGGGCTGGTTGTTCTAAGTCCTTCGAATAGAACGTAATGTAATTCCAACTCTTTTTCGATTCTTCGAAACCCAGACCGTTATCGAAGGAGGTGTGGTGTGCGTGAGTTATGGGTATGATGTGGTACGGTTATTGGAAGTGCCCACCCAGCCAAGCATAATCTCAAAAGAGAGAGAGGCCTCCGACGATATGGATAGACTTATAGCCCAGTCAACTCCGAATCCAGATTTGCAGAAGCGCCCGTACCAGCAGCAGCGAAGGGTGGATTTAAGAGGAAGCCGAGACTCATAACTTGTGCGGGGTCCTTGCTGCTTGTAGCTTCCGGGGAGAAAGGCCGTAGCAGGATGTCGAAGCCCATGATTTGGGTCGTGGGCGTGTTGATTACTGGAGCTGGGTGTGGAGGTGGACAGAGGAGGAGCAGGAAGTCGAGGCTCGTCATGCGGAAGGGGTTCTTGCTGGTTGTTGTGGTCGGGGGTGGAGTTAACAGATAGTCCAGGCTCATTGCTTGGGCGGTGTTGGTGTTGGGGTTGATTGCTGGAGCCGGGGAAGGAGAAGGATTGAGCAGGAAGTCGAGGCTCATTGCTTGAGAGGTATTCCTGGTTGCCGCCATGGCTGGCGATGGAGTCAAGAGGAAGTCGACGCTCATTACTTGAGATGAAGTAAACTTGCTGGTTGCCATGGCTGGAGGTGGATTCAGCAAGGTGGTTGGTAGGTAGGTGTTGTGTGTTATTGTAAGTAATGGCTAATCGAAAGTCAGTAAGTGATAGATGTATATATGTATGGTATGGTATGCCATACGTATGGGAAGGAAGCTCTCACCAGCGATGAAATATTTGGTGAAGCGGCTTTCCGAAGATTTCCAATATATCTTTCAGTTCCAAGTGAGGAGGAGAATAGAACGACAAGAAATAAGAATTGTGCGTTGGGTTATGGATTTGCTGGACCCTAGGCTAGCTTGAAGAGAATTAGCTAGAGAGTGGGAACTTGGAGTTTGGACTGACTTTTATTTACCAAAAAAACCAATGGTATAGGACGGTAGAATTGTTCCTAGGAGGGAACAGACTCTTAGTTTGATGTGAGTGGTGAGTGGTGAGCGGTAAGATAGAAAGTGTCCTAGGGAGGAGGGGAAGAGGAATAAATGGTTGTGTCGAAAGCGTTGAAATTTAACTGCACACAAACGTCGAGTTAGTGCATGATTAAAGTAGGTGCTTGAAATAATGACTTTTAGTGACTGCTCAATGTTAGCCTGTAAAAAAACTGGTATAACATACTGTCTTGTATCTTGAACTAGAACACAATTGCTTGAAGGAGTCCAAAGGTTTTTAATGTCACGGGTAGCCAGAAGAATTGGAGGAAGCGTGGTAATGTTTGCAGTTTGGTGGGATTGGTGTATGGTGCTTTGTGACGTCTTGCCTTTATGAGCGTAGTAATGAATTATGACGGCAGGCGTGACTCTGGCATTGCGACAACCACCTCCCTGGAGACTAAACGATGGTAGTAGAATTTTCCATCTAAACTTCAAAGTGGAGACGCGGTAGTTGAAGCCATTCCCAAGGGGCTGTAAACTCAACTGTGGAAATTCTTCCAAAGGGAGAAAGTGGCGAAACGGAAGGACAGAAGCACTAGAAGCTTACCTGGAAAACATCACAAGGAGAAGATGAAGCAACGGGGTTAAGTACGAGCATCTAGGTAAAGGTGGCTTGATGTTTTTGACCGTATATCAGCCATCGATCTTCTTTACTTGAGCTCACTGAGAACTTTCTTCAACTCCTCTGCAACCGCATCGCCAACCTCCGAGGTGCTCGAAGTGCCACCGATATCCTTCGTCCGAACACCCTTCTCAATCGTTCTTCGGACTGCCTCCTCAACGGCTTTGGATTCGGCGGGCAGGTGAAGCGAGTAGTTTAGCATCATGGCCACGGACAGGATCGTTCCTACCGGATTGACGAGTCCCTGACCCGAGATGTCAGGTGCAGATCCTGGACTCATCATTAGTTGAGATATCGCAAAATGAAGGGAAGGAGCATACCGTGAATTGGCTCATAGATACCATTACACCTGCTCTTTCCATCGGGAATACCGCTCAAACTCGCACTAGGAAGCAGACCAATGCTTCCGGGAATAACGCTCGCCTCGTCACTGATGATATCCCCAAATAAATTGCTCGTCACCACAATCCCGTTAAGTGCGCGTGGATTCTTCACCATAAGCATAGCAGCGCTATCAATCAAATGATGGCCGATTTTCAACTGCGGGAACTCATTGGCCATAACCTCAGTGACGACTTTCCGCCATAATCTGCTCGTAGCAAGGACGTTTGCTTTATCCAAACTCCATACTGGCAGAGGGGGGTCATGCTGCAGTGCCAAATGAGCACCAAGTCTTGTAATGCGCTCGATTTCCGGGCGAGAATAAGGTTCCATATCCCACGCGATTCCATCACCATCATCCTCTTTCCGATCCCCAAAGTAAATACCACCAGTAAGTTCCCGAATGATATTGAAATCCGTACCGCGGCATACCTCTGCCTTCAGCGGCGAGATATCAACGAGAGATTCGGAAGCAAAATTACAAGGGCGTAGGTTGCCAAATGTGCCCATATTCTTTCGGAGTGCGAGAAGGCCTTGTTCCGGTCGCACCTTCCCCGTCCCCCATTTCGGACCACCAATCGCACCAAGCAGGACGGCGTCTGCGGCTTTAGCAGCTTCAAGGGCTTCGGAAGTGAGGGGCTCGCCGGTGGCATCAATTGAGGCCTATTTCATCATCAGATTTTGTCCGCGGAAACATTGTGACTATAATGTAAATATATACTTACGCCGCCGAGCAAATGCTCTTGGAAATTGAATTTCCCAGCACCTGGCCGACCAGCCTCAACAATCTTGAGAATCTAGCACAACAATCAGCTTCCAGATTACCATTCCTGGCACATTTCGAGCCCCTCATACCTTGACAGCTTCTTTCACAACCTGCCATTCTCATACGTTAGCAAGCTCTTATGAAGCAATGGAGCACAATGGAGCTTACCTCGGGACCGCAATGGTCGCCAGCAAAGACGACGATATTATGAGTTGCCATCTTGCGTAAATTGGGAAGTAAAATGTGGGATGTGGGGGGACGAGATGATGTTTTACAAGTACTGTAGTCAACCCCGCGCTTCCGATTCTCGGAGACACAGTTTAATGCCGATCTCGCGACTCGAATACCGACATATGCGCGGTTGCGACGGATATTTCAGAACAACTAAGTTATGCTGGGCTGGGGCTGGCTGGGTTATGTAGAGTAGAACAAAACAAATCATTTTCGAGAGGTTGTATTATGAACTAACATGGAATAACTTTGCTAAAAATTTCTATTTCTATGCAAGATATTGCCCACATACTATTCCTATCCTGACTCGCCTGCCCATTGCATGACGATGTGCAACGCTATGCTTTACTACGCTGTGCTGATGCATCGTATTCGACTATTTTACATACAGAAGAAGGGTATCAAACGACAAAAGAAAGTCTGTGATGCAACGTAATATGATGTGGTGTAATAACCGTCTGGCTCAGTCCTCTTCGTATCTTCATATCGAGGAATGATCCTTGGACGTATGCTGCGTATGTCATTTTGGGCTTCGTGAATATGCGTGGGAGATTAGTGAAGATGTAGGAAAGGTTTGAGTGTTCGTCGGTGGTGGCCGTGTTAGAGAAATCATGACTTCCATTGTATGGATGGTCCGTTGAGAGTGCCTTCAGCGAAATGACTTGAAGGATTTGCGTGCTAATGGCGAAGAGCCTATATGGGTGATTCCTCTTGCTGAATCTCGAATACGGCCACCTCTCATATTTGGAGTATTGGCACAAAATGCGCAAACATAGACAGGAGGAAGACTACGTCGGTCAATGCCAACGCACTCAGCGTGGAGCCAGTTGTCACAGGATTCGCTTGGAAATGTAAGTGGGGTTCATCTCAAGCAATAGGAACACGTACCATTGAATCATGAAGCCTTCACTATCAGGGTTGTTGCACACGCATCTCGTAGCGCCACTTCTCGAGCTAGAAGGTGTGGTCCCATCAGGATCCGTAATTGTTGTTGGTGATATATTGGTAGAAGAGCCAAAGCTCGCATATTGCGAGCTGCGACGCGGATTGTTGGACGAATAACGGTGATGTTGAGGATTTCGAACCTTCGTAATTTGGCTCTTCTTCCTGTCTTCCATCACCTTGCGCAGCTCCCGTGTAGCGTCTCCTAAACCCTCGTCATCATCCATCACGGTTTCTGCCTCGCTCTCATCATGATGCAAAGATTGCTGGCTTGAAGACTCGGACTGACTATAGCCACTGCTGCTATGCCTCCTTGCATTAAGAGTGCGATTCGAAGTCTCAAATCTAGCAAGTTTGGGGCCCTTGGATGGTGGTGGAGCTGTGAACGACGTGTTTCGACTTGGTATTAGGATTGGCTCATCGTCCGAGGAAGAGTCGTCTAGTGAGGAATAGAACTCCTCGCTTTTAGTCGATGGGCCTCCAGGAGTTGTCCTTGGCTCTTCTTGAATCATCACCGTTTCTGTTCTAGCTCTTCCTTTGGCATCTATCGTAAACTTAACTTCCGTTCGAGCTCGGGGAGCAGGTAGCTCGGGGATCGAGGTAAGGATTGGGGGTCGTTGATTCTTTACTGGAGAAGAACGACCCGTACGAGGTCTGACTCGGTCTTTGCCACGGTTTTAGTATGTGTGTACAAGCAAAGAAGTACGAGCAATAACTTACCTTGAACTCTCTTACCCCTGGTATCGCTAACACTGCGTTGGAGGCCCGGTCGCGCTGATCCTTTGACTGGCGAGCTCATTGTCACTCTTTCATAGCGACGGCCCTGCCGCATGTCGCGAGAGGTGCGCGACAGGAGGAGCTCTTCTCGATCTCTAGAAGCCTCTCTTAACTGGTGCGAATAGGGTTCTAGAGGCACATGGCTTGTGACAGGGCGTGCAGGTAGCAGGGAAACGTCTTCGAATTCCGAAGGCATACTCACGGAGTTGTGGCGGCTGAAAAGGAGCCCTGGATCCACTGCACCGTCAAGTGTGACAGCAGAAAAGGGATCTTCTGAAGCGTGCGACGTGGTAAACTCAAATGGCGGCAAAGATGTTGGCAGCTGCTGCTGTTGCTGCTCTGGCACTGAGATCTTTGGGGCTAAGGGTCTTTGACGCTTGCCAGTAGAGGCGGTGGAGGTCACCTTTTGCTGTGGTAGTCGCTGGCTCGGCTGTATATTCACAGTGTCCTGGAACATCTGATTACTCCGCCCCCAATCAAAAGAAGTGGTAACTTTGTGGGAACTTGTGTTAAACATGCCGCCGTCGTCTGCAGTAAAGTCCATATCCATGCCGCCCATGCTAGTATCTGGGTCCCAAAATGGCTTGGTATTAGTGAATGCAGGGGCGGTCGCAGGTGCAGACATTGGATAGAAGAACTCTGCCGAGGTTGAAGGAAATGGCATCACGTTGGATTGCTGCGTTGGTGTTTGGGAAGAGCCATAGTGGCCTTCCTGTGAATCATTCTGCATAGTGTTGGTCTGAAGTTTCGGCGCCAGTTTCCTTGACCCTTTAGATGCCGTTGCTGGAGGAGTAGCTGTCTGTCCGCTAAAAGCTTCTTCCAAACGTTTCCTCGGCCTTCTTGGGGTCACCTTCTTCTTTGTGCTGTCATCGAATCGATTGCGGGCGTTTGAAGGTGGATATATACCAGGGGACGATGGCAATTGGCTTGATGGATCGACGGGGGCGAGGGGTACGTTTGGATTGGGCGACAGGTGATGGACATGAGTTGCGATCTCAGCGTTGATATCCCCCGCACTAGAAAGTGGTCGCCTTTGGCCTGTATTAGTCAAAGGCGTGCCAATGTCTACCTCGACGAAAGAAGGATGCTGCGAGCTTGTCAAGCGACCCGGCGTCGAGTGGAAAACCGAATATTCCTCTGCAAATTGGGGTGTCCAACCACCCCTATCCTCAAAACTAGAGTTGTTGTTTCTGGGTGTTTGAAAGGTTGGGCTCGGGAATTGTGCAGAGGTCGGAGTCTGCGTTGGGGTTGGAGGTTGAGCGTTTGGATTCCCAAAGCTGGTTGGCACAAATTAGTAAACATTTACGCACACAACTTTCAACGGGACATATACCTGAATGCCTGTTGATCCCAACTCATAGCAAAGTTGCCTTGCTAAGATATGGCAGATGGGCTGAGGCAGAAGTGCTGCCTATACAAGTTATGGGAGCCCTCCGATAAATCTTCTGAACCGACCTCCACCCTCTTGTTTCCTTGATATTTAGTCTAAGCTTTTGTATGATGCTATGCAAGTGTCGTCTATAGCTTGGGTGGTTCGATGAGGAGTTGCAAGAGCAACTGTGGGGGTTTCGAGCAAACAAAGCTGTATTCAAAACATGGCAAGCACGTAGCTTTGGGTGTCTTCCGATCCTATATGTCGCCAATGGAGTCAGTACTCAAGTTTCAAGATCAATATCCAATTGGGCCTACCAGAATGATCTTACGGCCTGGCGTTCACGGCCGTTGGAGGGGCTCGGGTCAAAAAGCGTAAGCAGAGATATCGACCCCGGTGCCAAGGGATAGAGTTGTGACAGTTCTTTCTCAACCAACAGTCACAATTAATTACGAGCAAGCGAGCAGGTAGTTATTGTCTTTAGCAGTGTTAGAAAGGTTCCAGAATCCCCCGAGGAATGTCGTTGTTGCAGGTACACGATCACCAGATTTGCAAGACGTTCCGGTATGAAGGAGTACAGCAACGAGAAAAAAAGGTACCGGGGTTGAAAGTCGTAGCGGGACCCGAATTCTACCCAAAACCCACAGAGACGCCTGGGCCAGGTCTGAAGAATTATTATTATTTACTGGCGTACTGTACTGCTGAGATTTCCCCAAGCATTATTATCGACTTGTAGGAAGGTTTAGAGGAATGCTCATTTCAGTGGCCCAAAAGGGTAGGAACGGCGTCAGAGCGTGATAATCAAGGCAACGAAGCGCGGAGGTAAGCTTGCATCTGCAGCCCATAAATAGCTTGAAAGTATGCACACCCGGTAAAAGGATGGGGAAGGTCAAGCCCAAGATGTTCCGTAAGGCGCGGAGCTGTACGATACGGAGATACGGTACGATTGAGAGAGAATAGCAGGCGGCCGCCTGGTGGAATAATGCATCTGCTGGGGGTTCCTTCTTGCGAGCCAGTGAGCTTCCTTATACCAGCATGATCAAGTATTGCAATGACAAAGTGCAGAGTAGTAGTAATCCGTTTGCGCGCCGGATTGAACGTGAACGGCTGAATGGAGAAGGAGCTTCCTTCCTCATAACCTAGGTACATGGCATTTTGTGAAAGATGCGGATTTCCATTTCCATGTACCGCTCTAGGGGAATACTAGCGTGAAGCCTGTCTGGTACGCCACTACTGTACACTCGAGCTGGACATAAAAAGCGGCACTTATTTTTATCAACTCTCATTGTTTCACTCGGCCTGGAACATTGTAAATTGGTGCCGCTTTTTCTGTCATCTGCGAGCCACTGCCCACTGCATTGCATCTTTTGACTCTCATGTATCCATAATATGGGATGATCGATTGTACCTGCATACTACTAAGTATATGATTCGACCATACAAATTTGCATTCAGCGGTCCCTGGAGCTGAAGTCTGCTTTTCTGCCAAACAGATCGATCCAAGAACTGGGAGGACCTGCATTACGGTCCGTAAAGCATTGCCAAGTGCAAGTGCAAGTGCAAGTGCAAGTGGACGAAACCTTCTTCTTCTCGATACCTGTATCCACCAGCCTCCAGGACGTCCAAGTCCGGTAAATCATGCTAATCTCCGTCTGGCCATTCCGTGCCCAGAACTTCTTTCTAAAGTCAATACGGCGTAATTCGGACATGTCATCATCTTTTAAAATATCACCGAGCCGAGTTCCTCGTACCTTTTTTCGCTTCTGCGAATGGATCACCTAGCAGACAAATCTCTGAAACCACCAATCAGAAGCTGTTTGGTCGGAGCGTATGAAGCCATCCCCTTTCCTTTGTTTCTGAGTTCGCCTAATATGGTAGGGTATGAAAATCCGAACTGTACAGCACAGCATGCGTCAGATGTGGCTTCAGGGTGCAATAATCGAATGGTTCTCAACGAAAGCCGCAGGCCTGCATCTACAGTAGCTATCCTGAAATCTCATCCCACCATCATCCTTGATTAATGTCAATAAGGGGTATCTTTACGGAGAAGCTCCCTCGATTCGACTCATGGCTTCAGCCCTGAAAGAACAGCTCAAGCAGCTACTCTTCAGCGAATGGGAGGTTATCTATCGCGGGGTTTCCCTTTCCGAAGAAATAGACGGCACAGCAGACACAGCATACCGTATTTCATCCCAATACCAACAAAGTTCAACGCTCGAGTGCACCGAGTAATTGACCAACCAGTCACAGCTTCAGTATGAATCGCAACTAAGACGCCATTCTAACTATCTCCCCCCTAAGAATAGGGGCAAGTAACGGCAACGGCTTGCGACTTATAACTATGCCTTTGACAACTGCTTGCCGGATTGCCGACTCACAGCCACGACATATGATCGGTAGTTTCTTCTTTTTTATGTTATGAAGTTATACCTACGGGCTCTGGACGCACCCCGATATGTCTCTTTGATTGATAGGGTTTTCTGGCACATTTTCACACAATACATGTTGTTGAGAGCATCGAAAATACTGGTCACAATGACCTTCAAGTATGGAATTGGCAGGAGCCCTTCCACTGAAGTCGCCAGAGCCTCAATCAGGGCATTCTTGTGAGTAATACGTGCCCCTCCTCTCCAACCCCACCACACCAATTTTCAGCATCCAGCCCGCAAGCCACCAGCCGCCCCTCGTTACATCTTCCTGGTTACGCATCACCAACCAATGTCAAATTTAACAAACGCATGAGATATTGCGCGGCTGCCAGCCACTCGTTACCTAGCACAGTACCAAACCTTCTTTGTAGCGTTATCCGCTTGCTCCCACAAGATAGGGGCTTTACCGGGCTTTACAACCCCTCCACGGTTCATCCTGTCGATACATTCTCGAGACATTCTAAGCAACGTCATTATCTATGCTATGAATAATTTCCCTCGATCATCTAATCTCTCGAAACTTTCCAACCCCACCCATCTCAACTCATATCCTTAGCTAAAGCATGCAAACATCCCAGTCACCTGACTATCGAGGGCTGACGGCCAGCCGCGCTCATTCAAGCCTCCAATTATCCATCAATCAGAGGTCAATTCCAATATATATTTTTATCTTTTCAATCGGACTCGGCTCGGCATTCAGATCTATCATGTGATGATACTTCACCTGACTTTCCATCTAGAAGATTTGCTGCGGTTTCGCAACTGATTTAGCGCTTAATAAATAGTAAGAGATATAAACATTCCATCATACTGATCAAAATCACGTTATTCCTATTAATTGCAAAATAACAAAGTAAAAGGGAAATAATCAGATGTCACCTCAGTGTCATGTTAAACTTCTGCTACCGGTATACAATCGTCATTGTAACAAATAGACACTCTCACTCCAATACACTAATTTGAACATTCATCCATCCACCCTCTCGAAACAAAACAACCACACCAAACCCACCAACTCACTAACTCACCAACTCACTCACTCAAATTCCAAATACCTTAAATTCATCACACAAACAAAATTCATCACCATCATCATAGCGTAACTTTACGTACAGCACATTAAACCTTTCGAAACCCCAAACATCAGCCCCCAGCGGATCTGGCGTTTCACCCTATTCCCGGGGGAAAGTCAGTTTTGCCCGCACTGTACTGTTCGCACTGTATGATCTTCCATACCCTGTGCCGCGGCGCCGGACGAGAGGCGCGACGTTTAGGCCGAGGCGAGGGATGGAGGAATGAGGTGAGGGGAGGGGGAGGCTCAGCTCATCGTTCGGAGGGTCCGGGATGGCATCGCTGCTGGTTACTAGATGGGGAAGGAGTAATTGAGGAGAGAGGAGAGGTTTGTTTGTTTGTGGCGAGCGATGGAAGTTG